>JAHWFP010255380.1:0-11541 GCA_023313725.1 Lithobius niger
TCGGTTACGTTACATTTTCATTGCAAAAATAAACTGAGTCACTGGTATAGTTGTAAGCTCGACAAACTTTGTTTGACACAAAGCGACTAAATTAAAATTAGCATACTGTACATTGGTTTGGATTAATATTTTCCTTGACTCGATCACCATTGGTTGCGAAACCAAACCTTTTAATTGCCAAATTAATAAGTACATTTTTAAAACATCGGATGCTAATTTAAAAAAGTAGCATAGTGATAATGATCTAGGACAACACAAGTTTCTAATAAAATGAGTTGCCATAATAAAAAAAAAGTGCGCCAACAGACAGACACAACATTTTAGGGATAAATATTCCCTGATACCTGTTGTTATGAGAGGTAAAAATATCGGCTCATGCATCGTAAAAGGAATACTAGCCTATTCACTAAGTAGTAAATGTTTGCGCACTTTTGGACTTTTTTTAATTTTCAGAACTGAAGAGATTTGGTCATCGCCAGGTATGGAAAGTTCTGAAAGGATTGTGCTAGTTCCAGCCAGAACTGGGCCAATGACTGGATATGGCCTTACCTGGATCTGGGCCAATTTTAGGTTTAGCCAGTTATGGCCAGTTCTGGATGGATCTGGCCGCATCCAGCCAGAAGTAAAATTGTCCCACTTCTGGCTGGATATGGCCAGATCTGTCCGTAACTGGAAAGCCAGATCTGGGGCATATCTGGTCCCAGATCTGGTTATATCAAAAATTGGCCCACATCTGGCCATATCTGGCTGGATATGGCCAGACCGTATCCAGCCAGGTCTGGCCATATCCAGCCAGGTCTGGCCATATCCAGCCAGATATGGTCAGATGTGGGCCAATTTTTGGTATAACCAAATCTGGGTTCCATGGCCCAGATCTGGCATTCCAGATCTGGTCCAGATCTGGACTTTCCATAGGGGGCATGACGCGGAATGAGTTTGAATCGGAATGTGCAAATGCATATGCACAGTGGGGACGGTGCGTTTCATAGTAATGTCTGATGTCTCGTCTCATTTTCATTCATGTTTTTTTTATTGCGGAGCCAACTGTGCATCCGCGAGAAGAAGGTAGAATTCTTGATAAGAGAGGAACGTAACCATACTCTGGTGAAACTTTGGAGGAGTCAAGGCGGAGGGACAGGAGATGCAGCAAGAATGAACGGAGGTGGAACTGCATGTGTCCATGGTGATAGGAATGGGGCTCCCCGTCTGATTTACACTCGAGGGACCAGGTTCCGTGGAGGGAGGAACGATGGGAGAGATGCCTGGAATCTAAATCTTGCGGGACTGCAAGAGTCGCGGGGAACATGGAGTTAATGCCAGAAAATCCGAGGAATCACGACCCAAAATAGTGTAATGAATGTCAAAGTTCTGGGACGAACAATCTTCTTTGCAGGTCAGATGATCACTGGCTAAAGCAGAGGTTAGTGTCGGTCCGGGGTAGAGACGCCGTCGAAGGTTCGGGGGGACGACACGAACGGGAGATGCTGATGAATCGTAGAAAGAACGGCAGAACGTGGGGAAAGGCACTGGTAGATGGACAGAACCCCATTCTTGAAGTGACGGAGACAAGTTCCTAGCGGAACCGAGGGGTTTGTTTAAAAGCGGTGAAGGCAAGTACTGGGCACGAGAGGGAGGTTCCTGCTGAACTGTAAGTTTAGACGAAGGAACCTGTAGATTCTGAGGCAGTGTAATTTGAGAGATGCGCGGAACGCGTCCTCGTCGGAATGACCCCCGGGAAAGTTCCTTAGGAAACGCGGCAGTTAAGGCCGGATGTGTCGCAGAAGGCGGTTGAAGCGGTTGCTAGTGGGAACGGAGCGGACGCCAGGGGAACGACCTGAACTGTGGTGCATTGTATGGAATGACCAAGCAATCCAGGTTTGAGGAACGGTGGGGTTTGTCCATCGTTGTCCTGATCCTAAAGAAGAGGAAGCAAGGATACCACTATTCAACCGGAACGGAGCTGGGAACGTAGCAGGTGACTGCGTTCCGATTAATAGGAATGTAGTAACGCCGTAAAGGCCAGAACGGTCCTAAGAACCAAGGGAACCGGAACGTTGAAAGAGGAGCTCAAGGCGGTCACGATGACGTGAACGCCCTAGGAGAAATGATGACACGCAGTCGGCTGCGCCGAGTTATATAGCCAGCCCAAACCTGCGCATGCGTAGTAGAGTACAAGTCCGGCTGGGATTCAAGCTCCAAAGCTTTTAGGGAATAATTCAAGCTCAAAAGGACTTCGGCTATAAAACGATAATTTTTAATGCCACAATAAACTGCACGACTATGTTCTCTTGTTAGTAGTTTATGGGAGTTCTGGTGCGCGATTTCGTCACCAGAGGGCGTTCGGCACAGAAAATGGCGCCCTCCACAAGTTAGAGACGCCTTTTCACTTGCTTTTTTCGTACATTGTGGACAGTTTACACGTAAAACACGGAAAACAATGCCTGAGTGCAGCTGCTGCTCAAGCTGTCTGCCATTTTAACAATGGAGCCTCGACAGTAAGCAATATTTTGGCTGCAACAAACATTCCAGTAGGTGAAAATGCTGAGATAGCACTGACTAAACGGGATGCAGATAGGTTGTACCACAGTTCCAAAAAGTCATCTAAAACCACTAGAAGAGAAGGAAATGCTTCAGAGCAATAAAGAAAGGGTTTGAGTACTCCAGAATGGAACAAGCAGGTCATGTTTATGGTAGTGGTGATTTTTAAGACTGGAGTCATCTGTAAATTACAGCTTTGTCAACTTTTAACCTCAATTTTCCAAAATTGCATGTGTTTGTTAAAATATTAAAGTTTTTCATGCATAACTCCTACAATTTTAGTTCGATTTCTTTGAAATTTTGAAGGTAGCAGCTGTCGTGTTGTAAACTTGGAGGAACCATGCCAGGAATTAAGTTGCTTCTTATATATTTAATTCATTATAACTATTTCTTACATATTTACAAGACGGCACATTTACACGTTACATGGCGGTGGCAAGCGGGCGAGTGCCCCAAGTCGATAAACGCTAGCTTCGATAGCATGACCGGAACCCACACTTCCGGTCGCACAGAATAAATGGCGCAATTCCAATACACCACATACACTTTCCCCTTAAACGAAAACTACACTCGATATTAAACACAATTAATGAAAACTAAGTAACTGAAATGCTTAAAGAGAAATCAACATTACTATACAATTTTAAACAACAAAATTCATATGTACAATAAATAAATCAAACTAACAAATTATTTACACTGCCCAGCTTGAAATTTACAAAATGTACATATACACAACCTGGCAAAGGTAGCCTATTTACAAATTCAAACGTTTTACGGCTTTAATCAACCTTTTGAGACGAGTCGTAACTAACGGAGTTGGAGTAGCTGAAGAAGATGTTATTGAACTACCAACTGACTCATTCCTAGCTAATGGTTCCGAAATCACTGGTGGACAATTTCCCGAAGTTTCAACTATTGACGAAGCATCAGCCTCTATTATTTCACCTGTTCCCTCCTGGGCAATCTCAAGACTAGGTGCACTTGTAGGAACATGCACAATGCTCGCTGGTACTTGTGATGATAAACTGATACCCCCAGCATTCCCAACCAATAAATCGGAATCACTAACTTCACACTCTCGCAAGTGATTTCTATTTCGTCTGAAGACACGGCCATCACACAACTGAACCAAATAACTGGAGTTATCCACTCTATTTAACACATTGCCCTTCAACCACCGAGGGCCACTAGCAAAATTTTTCACCCAGACTGATGTATTAGGCTGAAAATCAACTAATGTAGCACTAGGCTTACTTAACAGTTGTTTTGAATTCTGAATGTCAGATGTAGAATGGGGAAACAATCTGTCAAACAATGTGGTAACTTTCCTGTTTAAACATCAAGTATGAAGGACAATAACCAGTTACAGTGTGTGGTGTGTTTCGATAATGGAACAAAAATCTGAGAATTTCACCTGGATTCTTTTGAATGTTAAGCTTTCTGTAAGCAGACTTAAATGTTTGAACTGCCCTCTCGACCAATCCCTTGCTAGCAGGATGGTATGGAGCTGTAATAATTTGAACAATGCCTAAACTCTTTAAGATAAGCTTTGTATTCACCAGATATAAATGCCGGACCATTGTCCGAAACCACGGTATGAGGAAGCCCATGAATCGCAATAACCTTCCTTAACTCATTAATTACAACCTCAGATGTCATTGCATTTACCCGAGTTACCTCCAGCCATTTAGAATAGCTGTCTACCAACAAAAAGTAGTGTTTACCATGTAAAGGCCCTGCAAAATCTACATGCAAACGACTTCAAGGAGAACTAGCACTAGCTACTTTGATTTCAGGTGCTGGAGAATTTGACTGCCATAAGGAACAACCTTTAACAAGATTCTCCAGGTCCTTATCTAAACCTGGCCACCAAAAATAACTACGACACAAGGCTTTCATGCGGACAATTCCAGTAGGACATTCGTGAAGTAAATTCAACAAAATTTTCCTGCCCCTCTCAGGAATTACAACTCTCCTGCCCCACAAAATACAATCATCCTGTACACTTAATTCATTTTGTTTAGCTTTGAAAGGCTGTAGTACTGGATCCGCACTTTCATTAGGCCACTCGGTTAATAAAAACCTTTTTACCTTGGACAACACAGGATAGACCAAGAAGCAACCTGTGAAGCAGTTACAGGAACATTCTCGCTAGAAACTCGAAAAAATGCAATTGGAATATCTGGTACAGAACTCGGACAATCAGGTAACGGTAAACGACTCAAAGCATCGGCATTGGCATTATCCGATCCTTTGCGATACACAATGCTATAATCATAAGCTGCTAACGTCAGTGCCCAACGAACAACTCTCGGTGACGAATTGACAGGAATGGATTTTTTTTATCAAAAATACCGACCAATGGTTTGTGATCAGTAACCAGAAAAAATGTGGCTGCATACAAATACTGATTAAACTTCTTCACAGCAAAAATTAAAGCCAAAGCTTCCTTATCCAATTGCGAATAGTTTTTTTCATGACTATTTAAAGTATGAGAAACAAATGCTACTGGTCGCTCACTCCCATCTGGCATACGATGAGACAAAACTGAACCTATGCCAAATGGTGACGCATCACACTGGACCAGTACAGGCTTATTTACATCAAAATGAACTAGACATGCAACTGAAGCTAAGCTATTACTACATTCCCAGAATGCTGCTTCTTGAGCAGAACCCCACTGCCACTTGACATCCTTACGTAAGAGCAAATACAATGGATGTAACATGGTTGACAAGTTTGGAATAAATCTAGCATAATACATCACCAAACCAACAAAAGATTTCAACTCTGTTACATTCGTAGGACATGGTGCATTCTTAATAGCATATAACTTTGATTCAGAAGGATGAATTCCTGACGAATCAATGGCAAAACCCATAAAGTCAACTCTTGGTTGCATGAAACGACACTTATCTAAATTTCCAGTTAAATTACTATCTCGAAGAGCTTTAAAATCCATATCTAAATTGTTAAGATGAGCACCATCTTTACCAGTTTAGACCAAGTCATCTTGAAAAACAGTAGACATTGGAACATGAGCAAACAACTTTTCCATTTCCCTTTGAAATATGGCAGATGCCGCAGAAATACCCTCTGGCATGGTATTAGACACATACAACCCTTTAGGTGCGTTTATAGTAGTGAGGTTTTTAGCACCTTCACTCAAACCAACCTGCCTGTAAGCATGACGTAAGTCAATTTTAGTAAACTTTTGTCCACCCACCAACTTACTAAACAATTCTTACACAGTGGGAAGAGGATATTTATCAGGGGTAATGACCTTGTTAATTGACACCTTATAATCCCCACATATCCTAATGCCACCATCAATTTTATCCACTACAACAATTGGTGATGCCCAAGAAGACGTACGAACTGGTGTTAAGACTCCTTCCTTTTCTAATCTATCCAATTTATCTCTAACTTTCTGTTTTAAGGCAAAAGGAACTGGCCTGGGCTGGAAGAAAACGGGTTTAACCTTCCTTTCAACAATGAAATCAACAGCAACGCCTTTCAATCTACCATACCCAGGTCTAAAAATCCGTTCGTATGTCTTGAGTAAACCCTGCAGGCTAGAGCCCACCTTAGCACCAAGGTTAGGCACACTAATGGATTCATTTGAAAAAGCATTTATCCAATTTCTACCAAGAAGTGCTGGACCACCCCCAACTGCAACACACAGCGGTAGGGTTTTAACCACGTTTTCATACTTGACATCAACCATTGCAACACCACGCAGTGGAATTACATCCTGCTTGTATGTACGCAAAACAACTCCAGTTGGCAACACTGAAAGTTTAAATGTGGCATTCGCAAACAAGGCATTAAATTTAGACTCACCAATAATTGCTACACCTGCACCCGAGTCATGCTGCATGGTAGTTGGTACATCATTAACACAAACTGAGAAATACACAGGATTTGCATCACTTTGAATTGTAAACATGTTGTACTCACCAGTCTCCATTTCATTTTGTGCATCAAAAACATGTTGCCTACCATCAAAAGGCTTACCAGAAGAAGCAGAACTGAACCTTTTCTTACCCCTACAGGCCTTAGAAATATGCCCAACTTTTGAACAGGAGTGACACTTGGGATCTTTAAATTTGCAAACATTTGCTTCATGTGGACAGATAGCACACGATATCACTGTTCTTGTTAGAACTTGCACTTGCTGGACGTTTGTCCTTCGTGACCTTGTGAACAGTACCTTGCAAATTTTCACCATACGCAGTAGCTTGAATGGTCTTCGAATCCCTTACTGCAGACTGAAGTGCTGTGGCTAGCTTTACAGCTATATCAAGGGTTAATGTAGACTCGGCAAACAACCGTTGCTGAATATAGCTGTCGTTGATACCTCGAACCAGTGCATCACGTATTCGCTCCTCAAGCTTTTCTTTGAAATTACAATGCTGGCTTAAACGACGTAATTCTGCTACGTATTCGGCAACAGATTCGGCTTCCTTACGTTTCCGCAAATCGAAGGTCCACCTCTCCACTATTTCAGAAGGCTTAGGCGAGTAGTGCTGCGTTAAAGTAGTCTTAATTTCTTCGTAGTTTTTCTCACTGGGCTTATCGGGAGTAAGCAGATCACGCAAAAGTGAATACGTGTTGGAGCCTCAAACAGACAGGAAAACGGCCCGTTGCTTTTCTTCAGGAACATCGTTGGCTTCAAAATATTGCTCCAAACGTTCAGTGTATATCTCCCATTTGTCGGCATGGCCGCAAAATTCTTCAAAACGGTACTTCGTGCCCATGGTTAACGTTGGTTAGGCCTAATGTCAATGACGGACAACAGCTAACTTCATCATTAACTACAAAACCTTACTTGAATTAAGTCCATTTCCCTCGTCGCCAAAATTGTCGTGTTGTAAACTTGGAGAAACCATGCCAGGAATTAAGTTGCTTCTTATATATTTAATTCATTATAACTATTTCTTATGTACATATTTACAAGACGGCACATTTACACGCTACATGGCGGTGGCTAGCGGGCAAGTGCCCCAAGCCGACAAACGCTAGCTTCGATAGCATGATCGGAACCCACACTTCCGGTCGCACAGAATAAAGGCTTCCTCAAATATGTGTGAAGGTCACTTACTAAGAGAATGGATATCAAAGCATAAAAAGTTACTTTTTTATTTAATTACTTATAAAGGTGCATATTATTTATGTTAATTTAATAAAAAATTAATTTAAAAAATACTTCCAGTAATTTTAGGAAAAGATCTTAGTTAAGTGACCTCCTCTATATTTTTTGTGACAATTCGGTGTTTAGTTTTAATAAAAATGTTAATTAGAACGGTAGTTATCACCGATTTCCTTATAGGCCTAATTTGCATAATTTATGCTAATTACCGGTTTGTATGGCTCAAATTGAAAAAAAGTTTCCTATAAAAAATGTTTGTAATAATAATTGGCATAATCCCACCAATTTTCGTAATCCTCACTGTAAAATTTTTTTTAAAGTTGAATTACCCCTTTGCCACCTTAAGCCTGATGAATCTTTAGAAACCTTTGCTCAGCATTTAGAAATGATGGCATCAGCTGTTTGGGTTAATTAAACCTGAGGATATGTCAGTAAGAAAATATATGGAAACTTGCATCTAAGGATGAAAGTTTAAAGTCAGCTTTTCTACAGGCTATGTCGCTTGAAATGAAACGCATCAAAAGACAGTTAATTCATCCAGTTTTCATGAAATATGTAATCAAGCTATAGTTAAAAGATCAGTCGTACAGGGAAGGAAGAATTTAAAAAAGGAATAACAGTTAAGTGAAGCTGCAGTAAATAAACAAGCAGTGGTTAATCAGTCAATTAATCTTGGTGTTAATAATTTAGCTCTGGGTTCAGTTTTGGAATGATTCGATAACCATTCTAGAAGACGCAAAGTTAGTGTATTACGTCGGACATCCGGATAACCCAGATATGTGTAGCTGTTTCAGATGTTTAAGTAAGGGTCACCTTAAAAAGGATTGCCATACGTCGGTAAAGAAATTATCAGGGGTTAGGCCTAGGAATGTACAGAAAAGGCAAATGCAGGGATCATGACAGGGGTCTTATAGAGGAGGCCGTGGTAATTTCAGTAGGGGGAATGGCAGAGGTAAATAGGGAAATTATTCTTCTGGTATTGAAAACAGGGATTCTGTTCAGTTCAATGGCTGTGATAGAGTAATGGCAATGTAGACTCATATAATAAAGGGGGCCAACGATATAGCCAAAATAGTCGTCAAAACCAAAATAACACACAGCAAATTCAACAATACCAAGATCAGAGTTATAATAATAATAATTCTCAAGTCCCCAGCATGCTACACAAATAGAGCAAACTTTAAGGACGGGAAAGCCAAAGGCTCACAAGAAATAACTAAATACAGATGCAAACCTATTTTAGAGCAAACTTATTTAACTTATTTAATAGAGCAAACTTATGCTAAGGCTCAGCTATGGTAATTAAAAAAATGCTATAGCTCAGAAAATGACAGGGCTAATATTATAGACTTTAAACCAAGAAAAAAAAAACAAATTTGTCGGCCTCGGGGGGGGGGGGGGACCTAAAGTTTTAGTTGTTGGGATCCCGCTAGCTTGGCACTTAGTGTGCATGCGCGCACACTCCTATTAAAAGAGCTTGCTACGAGAGCTCCGCATCTTTTGTTCTCTCGATTTGTCCAAGTGATTCAAGAGGGCAGGAGTAGGGTAGGGTAAGGTAAGGTAATTTATGTTTTCTTAGGTGAAAGAAATAAATTTCAGCCCCCCTTCCCTCGGGCCGGCAAATTCAAGCTTCTTATTGCCGTGGAAATATATACATTACCTGAGAATTTCTTGCTTTCACAGTGAGACTTCGTCAAATGGGTGGCAGGCACCTTCTTGGTAGTTATCCTAGGATTCCAAGCTGGTTTTCCCTGGAGTCGCAGACTCCCTGAACAAAGGGTGAAGGGTTGGAATTTACCTATTATTTCTTACCCAAAAAACAAAGACAATTCTTTTGGAGAGAGCTTTTATATGTGATTGAAAAATGATGTTGAAGACATTTTTTATTTTTGAATTGGAGATGGACCCTGCAGTTTAGAGGGGATGGAGGGATTCGTCGTTGATCAGTGAAAAAGACGAAACGGAGTTTCCTCCATTTTCGATGTGGATCCTGATCTTGGTCGCGATGGGGACGAGACGGCTTCGGTCTTCGGTCGATGGTCAGTTGGGTTTCGGTTGGTGGTGGATTGACTTGATCGATGGATTATCGATTAGATGAGGAGTTGGAGTGGAGATCACCTCTTGAAATGCAATTGGGTTGACTGATGAATTGGGTGATTTGATTGCAGAAAAGGCAGGTGATTGAAGAGAGCTGAAAGTTGATCGACAGGAGATCTTAAATGATTATTGGAGAAAACAGTACTTAGAAGAAACATTATCAGTTGACCTGTTGCACGTTTTGTATTTGGCCTCTGTTGACTGGATCGCCGAGGGGTTGAACTTTTTTCTTCAGGGGTGTGAGTTCGTTGTGGATAGTCGACTCGTGTTTAGAAGAATCCACTCTCCCCTGTCCAACTTTCCCATTGAAGTTGGAGAGAGGGAGGGTGGGGTACAGTCATCCTATTGTTGACCTTGTGGGTTGATAACAGATGGTAGGAACTCACTCACCCAAAGTTGAATTCTTGGGATGATCCGAATGGAAAAAACCTTCTCGAAGTGTGTGATTTTGAGAGCCAACAAATTGGTTGAGAAATGGTCGTAGCCGTCTTCATTACCTTTCCCTGAGGGAGAGTTGTTGTCCTTGGCAAGGCAGTGGCAGGTAGGACGAAATTTCGGAATGATGTAGGGAAATCATTTTCGAGCCCGAAAACCAAAGGAATAGCCTTTGGCTTTGGCACGGCAGTTCAAGCAAGGAAGCTCTAGGGCAGCGTTTCTTAAAGTGTGGTCCGTGGACTGGCGCCGGTCCACGGCCACCTGGACAAAATAAAAAATAATAATTGACCGTAAACGCTCAGATAAACAAACGCCCACCACTACAATTTTCATCAAAATTTTAGTTATTCTTACCTTTGGGTAAACACCTATCCTTCTAATTTAAGCAATGAATGAGAAAGTAATGCTACTATTGTTGTAGAAACAATACCGCCAAATTACAATAGGTAACGATAACGTAACTTGCTGCAATTAGGTAGCAACATGCGCTTCTCCCCAGCATACTGCCGCTCGTGCAAGCTTATCATTTGTCCACTCCAGGCTGTATGTGTTGGTGTCTAAAAGAGAGTCCAGTGGTTAGTAAGAGACAAGACGAATTGAAATTTGAATTTATTTCTATAGGAGCCCTGGCCAAATGCCGCACGCCCCGATACAGAATAATATAGCAACACAATAACACCACCAACAAACAAAATTCACGGTGACGAAAACGAACGAAATTTCTTTACAGGTTGATTTTAAACAAACAAATTTAATGTTTGTTTATAATTTGTTGTAATCTCACATGAAATTACGATAAATTATACAGCTGAGGCTAGTTAACAAGCCATAGTCATTGAAGGAATGAAGATAATTTTTGACACAGCATCATCACTAGCTTCTTTCTGCATAAAAAGTGAAAGCTGGAAGTGATCTTTCCGACATTGCCATAAAAACTCTTCCTCCATTTCCATAGACCTACCTATGCGAGACTGGCTTCTCAGCCATGAATGTCATTAGGACAATATATAGAAATAAACTGGATATTTGCTCTCCACTACGCGTTGCATTATCCACGATCGAGCCACGGATTGACAAGCTATCAAAAAATAAACAGGCTCACTTGTCCGATCGCATTAGCTGCTCATGTTTAAAATAAGTAAAAAACATTTTGTTAAACTAATATTTAAAATGCTTGCCATGTTTTAACCTTAACGATTTGATAAATAAATGCGATGCATTATGAACAAATTTTCTGTTCAAATCAGCACCATGGTGGCTATGGTGAACCATGTGCAGGAAGAAACCTCGGTTTCGCTATATAAATTTCTGTTATA
>JAHWFP010255380.1:20963-40704 GCA_023313725.1 Lithobius niger
ACCAGAGTGTAAGCTACAGCTGATAAGACAGTTTTACTTCCTGTAGGGATCGGTATATATAGTGAATGATACAGGAAGTCATGTGATTGATAATAATACTATATACAATAATGGAATAGCCTATTAGGTAATTATAGGGTAATCTGGGTAGGGTTAACATACCGACATGAAATTGAAGGCGGCCATTGTAGAGCACACAAGTGATGACTCCACAACTGTTGCCTAAATGTTCATCAACGTTAGCATAAAAAATGAGTCGGTCATCCCGTGACAAAATTAAATCAAGAATACTTTCACCTCTTGTAGGTTCAGTTACAAACTGCTGCATACCCAACGGGCGTATTAGGTCTGGAAAAAATGGACGGTTTCCGTTAGAAGCTGACAATGGTCTTGGAATGGTCTTCGGTTCATGACGAAGGGAGTTGGTCATCGATTCAATGCGTGGGGGTCTAGCCACGAAAGAGATGGATGAATGTCCAGTTGAGTAGGCAACATTCGCAGCATGGGTTCTGAAGAGCGGCGATGGCAATTGGCTCTGTCCGTGGGTTCTAGCCACGAAAGAGATGATGTATTCGCCTTGAATTTCAGGAGTCAGACGAAGGCAAGGCAGAAAGTGAGCATCCGTTTCGATTCCAACTTAGCTGTGGAATGGTCTTCGGTTCGTGACAAAGGGAGTTGAGTTAGTCATCGACTTAATGCGTGGGGTCTAGCCACGAAAGAGACAAATGAATGGTCAGTTGAGTAATGGCGACATTCAGTGATGAAGCATGGTTTCTGAAGAGCGGCGATGGCAATCAGCTTTGTCAGCGAGTTCTAGCCACTAAAGAGACAATGCATTCGTTGTGGATTCCTAGCGTTGGTGACAACGGCAAGGTGGAAGGCGAGCATTCGCTTTGATTCTGGCTTGGCTGTGGGATCGTCGTCAGTTCCTGATGAAAGGAGAAGTGATCGACTCCATGCATGGGTTCTAGAGACGAATGAGTGGGCAGTTGAGCAATGACAACATTCGATGAAGGGGGTTTAATTCCTGGAAGAGCGGCGATGGCAACCAGCCCTGTTCGTAGGTTCTAGCCACAAGAGGGACGACACAATCGTCTTGTAGAAAGTGAGCATTCGTTTCGATCTCGGCTGGATGCAGGATGATCATCTGTATGGTACGTGGGTACAAGCAATGACCGAACGACTGGTGGAACGATTCGAGTGGGGATGCAAAGATTGGAGGAGTCATGATGGAGGAGCCCGACCGAATCGTGGGTTCAAGCCACGAAGCGGTGAGAGACAAAAGTAGCCCATTTGTGTTCAGGGGCTCATTCGTGGGTTCTAGCCACAAAGACGAGAGCAGAGCGTGCCAGCGGCGGCGGTCTTCAAGCAACGGGAAATGCGAACAAGCAAGGCGACCAGGCTGCGGATCAACTTCGTTGAGGAAAGGCAGTGAAAATTTATTTTCGGAGAGAGCAGAGATGCGACTACACGGAACAGTCGCTTGAGAACAAGAGATGCAATGCTTTCATGGCACGTATTTTAGAGGGAGGGCATACGCAGTTGGGTTACCAAGCTGGCTGGTTCCACGCAACTCGAAATCTCATGGATGTAAATAGGATCATGAGAACATAAAGCAAAAATTAACAGGTATTGTATATTTTCACGGCAACAAGAAATTATATTAATATAAATTGGATTTTGGACACGAAATAGTTGTACTTTCGGCTGCAATACCCCTAATGCTTCTATAAATCAACAATTTGTTTGTTTTAGCACGAAATTCCTTTCCAGATTTAATTTCACTGATACCAAAAGTCGACGGAAAATGGCTGGAACGGAGTTAAGTGCTAAAACATACAAATTATAGATTTCATAAAAGAAGGAGTGGCACGCGGTGTGAGAATTTATGCAAAACTATTCTCCGAAGTAATTTCGATTTTCGAAGTAATTTCGATTTAGGCTGTTTAGTTTTAGGATGTCTTCGATGTTTTTTCCTCTATATGGTGTCCCGATACTATCCCCCATGGCATTTCGTCATTCTACCTGTAATTTAGTTTGCTTCAGCATTGGCATTTCATATTAAGAAGGCCTAAACCTCATTTTTATGTAGCTCATAAACCAAGTCAAAATCCGAATCTTGGTTGGTTGGTTGGTTGGTTGTTCTGTAAAAGTCCGACGATTCACGAAGGTGATGTAATTGCCCTAACGTGGGCATAACGAGAATGAAAGCAAACTGGTGCATGTAAGTGAGATACTACTGTGTACATCTGTGGCGTTAGTTTTGAAAAATGAAAAACTTCGACAAAGGACTGCATTTTCCTGTTTAGCTAACAATATATATCAACACTACTTGGTTGAGGAGCTAACCAATGAAACCGAATCGACCAAATGGAGAATTGTTTGTGCCAATCAGTTTCTTCGTGTTAAAAATTACTTTACTTTTATATAACTGACAACTTACCGGTCAAAATGCACAAATTTGAAGAAATCTTTTTGTGGTAATTTTGGTGTTATGCGCAGTACATTCTGTAAGGAATCTTCTTCACTTCCAAATCCATTGTGAGGAGGTATTACCAAATGACACTGAATGTTTTGTGAAGCCTTACTGCCTCGTGTTAAAGGAGTAAAATCCACTGTAAAAATAATCATAATCCCAAGTTAGTTTTACATTTTTCTGCCAACTCTCATTTAAGATAACCACAATGTTCATTAAAATACTTTTAACTCTGTGTGTGTGTGTGTGTGTGTGTGTGTGTGTTTGTGTATAGATATATATAAAACTGTATGTGAAACATTTCATTAGTGCTTTGACCCAACTTGGCTGATTGCGTGACTTGTAAAAAGCGAAATAGCACAGCACACAGCAAAGGGCAACAGAAAATATAAATTTCTATTATATTAGGTTTTATATTTTTACTTTTTCCACTTACTTATCCCATATTTGGTCCTATAGAATTCTTTCGTAAACTCATCACAATCGGATAGCACAATTTTTCGACCCCAAACATTAAGGACAGCACCAATCGTAAGATCCTTGTCATGGTAGTGTTCAATTTTTGATTCGCCAATTTGCAAGCTATCGTATATGTGTGACTGGCCTTGCATTCCACTTTGTCCCACAATGTTCAACACTGTTCGCCCCTCACAAACTCCTGGTACTGGAACAGGCTCTACTTTCTGCGACAAATAAGGATTATTAAAAGTGTACTCTTTCTTAACTATTAAAAGAATTGGCCATAAATATTAACAAAAACTGCAATGGGGAAGCCAAATTTGTCTTATTCTTATGCATCACTTAACCATTTTACCTTGCTACTACCAAGCTAAGCCCAACACTCCTCTGATTGTCATAGCCATTGCCAATTTGTGTTTTCAAGCCCCATGTTGCAAAAATTAACATTAGTTTGTGTTTTCAAGCCCCATTTAGTAAAAAGATAAATTTGTTTCATTTGCTAAGGAAATATACTATACCTGTCAATTTTTGTGCATTTATGCTCTCTTTACCCTTGAGATTTTTGGTTGCTTGGATCCGATAAGCTTGGGTACCCACTGCACATGTGCGCAGCCTCCTATAAAAGAGTTTGGCTGAAGGCTTTCGCATCTTTTGGTCTCACTCGATTTGTCAGAAGGTGACTCGAGAGGGAGGTAGGGTGGGGTTTGTATAGTATATTTCCTTAGCAAAAAAAACAAATTTCAGCCGGCCTTCATGGGGGCCGGCAAATTTACGTTTCTTATTGCTGGAAATATACTATACCTGTCAATTTTTGTACATTGACAGTGGACCTCATCTGAAAAGTGGTGGGCACCTTCTGAACGGGTTCCCTAGGGTACCAAGCTGGCTGTTCCCCTGCAGAGTCTGAAACTCTGTGAGCAGAGTTCTTTGGTTCTTCATTTCGCCTTCCTGGACTTTTTTTTCTCTGCTCGCGGGAAAAAAGAAACATATTTCGATTCTAATAGTTTAGAAGCTATAAAAGGGTTCTTTTATTACTTTTGTGGTTTGGATCCGTCTTTTGGCAGTTGGGATGATGAGGTGATGATTTCAGATATCGATGGCTGCTTCTTGTGGCGATATGATTGGGTTGTTGATTGGAGAGTTGAAAAGAATATTGATGAGTGGTTTGAAGACTTCAGATTTCCATTCCAATGTAGCTGATGAAATCATTGCATTGATGAGGATTGATCAAGCCGAGGAGGAAAGCGTCCGTCCGGTTTCAAGAGGTGGTTTCCGATTTGGTTGTTTTCACAATTTGAGTTCGAAATGGGTGAAATTTGTTGGGTTTTGATTTCGTGGATGACGGTTTCGACCTCAGCCGGATGCACTTACGGAAGGGGGAGGGTTCGTTAAGATTTACTGTGGCCGATTGCGTGGGTGAAAACCAAATGTACAGTATTTTGCTTTGAGCCTGCAGCTTCTGTTCATTGATGTTCATGTGGGGTTGGCGGGTTAGGCTGAAATAACCTGGATCATCTGAGTTGTTAAATTGCCACAGGGAGTAGCATGGAAAAAGTCCGAAGGGCAATTGGAGACGGCTGTGTGCCAGGCGAACGGAAGGTTATCGTCTCGTCTTGTTTCATCTGCACTTAGAAGTTCTTATGAGTTCATAACTTGTTGTTCCCAAGTGGTCGTTGGGAATTGGAGGGTGAAGTGAGATCCAAGATTGTGGGAATAGTCTTGGGCCTGATGGACCTTCTGATTTTAAGGCCAGGTTGAGGTATACGGGTTGATCCCTGTATTTTGATTTCGGGTTGTGGTCAAATTCAATGCGAGAAAGATTCCAGCACACCCCTGTTTCGGCGTCGGGGAGCCTTCCTTGAAGCTCTCTTATCGACATGTTGGGGGTTGTACGCCGAAGGAGTTTTCTGCATTCCGCTACAGCGTTGCTGGCAATTGCACGTTGCCTCATTGCTTGAGTTTCTAGTGTGGCGAAATTTTGTTCAGCACGTTCCAATTGTTCACTTGACAGGCGAAGGCCTTCTGTGAAGGTGGAAAGTGCAACATCTGGTACACATGCGTTCCTGTCCTGGTTGATGACATCTTCATAGTCGAGCGCGAACGAAGAGTTCGATGAACGATTAGGGTTCGTTGGGTCGTGAAACATTTGCCACTGCCGGAGGTTGCACGGCTGGTTCAACTGGTGTTGGTGGTGTTGGGTGTCCTCATTGTTGGTGTTGCATCTCCTTGGTGCAGCATGAGCTGGTGGAGGTGCAGATTCATCGGAGAGTGGATCTTGGAAATCCTGAGGTGTGGGGAGAATAATTTCTTCCAGATGACAATTCGGGTCCGATTCGGCATCAGAAGTTTGAATCTTTCCACTGTGTAAAAGCGGGGTTGAGTCGGATACGACGTTGTCAGAAGCGTAGTTCCTTACATTATGCGGAGTCTTGTGCGGAGTCAAGTGAAGGAGTCTTGTTGTTCAGGATTGTCATGTCCTTCCAGTGTGGAAACCGGAGGGTTTTAGCTCAGTTCCACAATGGTTGGCATGTTTGGAGCAGGTGTCGAAAGCGCAGCAGGAGATGCGTATTCCGACGATGACGTCTCGGTTACTGTGATGTTTCCCCTTCGAAAGAGGGGGGTTGAAGGTACAAACAGAGAGCTCGAAGGGGTGATGTGGGGGGGTTGGAGGAACTACCCTTTTCAGTGGAAGATGGATTTTCACTCTTTTTGTTGGTGGAGAGGCTGGTTTTGCAGATTTCTCCCTTTCCATTTTTTCCCTTTTTTGTTTTGTTCGAAATCTGGACACTCTTTGTTGGGCTTCAATTCTTCTCCAGCCAAGTAATCTGATTCCGGGTCCATAGCAGCTGCCAGGGTCTTCGATGATTGGATCTCTACCTAAGTAAATGTCCACTTCTTTGTTGATAAAATGTCGGGATTTTCCTCCCCTTGTTCGAGACATCTTGCGACTGTGTGACTTTGCGACTGTCTGTTACGAACGCTAGCTAGGCGGGAAGGTGTGTTTGAAGAAAACTCACGGGGTGGCGCTGCAGTCAACGTTCGGTGATCAAGAGAGGCCACAGGCGAGTTGAGGAATGGCCTGTGGATTCCATGTGGGAAAGGCGGGATTTTGAAAATTTTCAAGGTTTGCACTCCTTTTAGGATTAATTATCGGAAAAGTGGTGGGTTTCCAGTGTTTAAGCTGATTTCGCTACACTTTATTCTATGATCACGCAACAATTTCTGAGCTGTTGAGGTTTCCATTAAAGAAACCCCAGCGCCAGAATCTAAAAGCGCTAGCTTACTGTAGCGCCCAAATTTAAAAATTAGGTGGTCTTGGGAGTAGCTTTGTAGCCAAAACAATCCACCGAGTTTGTATTAGCGCCTCGGTCTGCTGCTGAGTGTGTCGAAGGAGCATGGCTTCGCGTTTCGCTTGCTGATTTATACATTTCTCTTCCATGATGATGGCTGGGTTTGAGTTACTGTCCCAATAAACTCAACAAATAGTGGGTGCCGTTACTGAAGCCAGTAATGGAATACGCAACTTCCATCAGTCTTGATTCTTGGCTGATGTGGAGTTAGGATTGCAGTTAAAGGAAGGCATAATGAAATGGATTTTCCTGAAGAAGCTAGATAGTAGCTTCACCTTCGAAACTACCTTCATGAAAGCTAGATGTCGGATTCACCACCCGTGTAGATGAAGAATGACGGGAAACATCATTCTCCCCGGGCCTGAATTGAGGTAGGGGCAGACCGAATGCGTTTCTGGACCTGCTGGCAATTTATTTGCTTTTCTTATGGTCCTACACCCAACTTAACAGGAGCCTTAGTCCAGGAGGAGTAGAGGTACAAACACTCACACACACGATTCGTTTTAAATGATGTAGATACTATGTTTCGTGACCTGTAAGCAGCTTGGTGAGTCGGCGATTTAATAGTCACCTTGTCTTTGCTCCCTAAGTTTTCCATTCATGTTGGAATGACAAGGTTTTGTCCTGAACCACAGAACAAGGATCTTTGGCGATACGAATATCGTCATATTTGTAACATTTTCCCCCTTCTGTGTAGTCTTTTCCCGACCAGTAGGTTTAGGGGTTGGGCTTAATCAATCGTTTTGCTTTGGGCTGCTCAAATTCTATTAAAATTCTTACCGTTTCCTGTAGCTACAGTATTGCCCATTTTAACAATTCCTGCACGGTCTTGTCAAATGTGTGTTGGCGTTCAGAGATGGAGCCAGGTATTTATCTGGAATGGAATGAATCCTTGTGTTTTTAAATAAACAATTCGCCTCCTCTTTATTAGAAGACTGTGTCGACTATTGCCACAGGGTTTACGACACCCTTAGCCCAAGTGGCGTTATATTTGCGTTCGGATAACCAGCTAGCTCAAAGTACTTGTTTCCCTCTGAACTAGCAATTAGTTTTTTTGATTGCTGTGGCTGCTGTGAGCTTTGGGCAGTTCTTGGCTGAGTGAAGTTAGCATTGCTATTGGGCACACGCTGGCGATTATACTGAGTCAAATTCAATTGCGAATTGTCTCTTGTACCTAGATTCCCGTTCCTGTTGCTGTTACCAGTGACGTTCTTGCATGGGCCTAGCCTACGCGGAATCGGTTTCCCTTCCATAGCTAGACGTCGAGCATTAGCACTCCGTACGTTTTCTAGCTTCTCCTCTGGCGTACTGCAGTTCACACGAATGTAATTCCTGCCGAAACACTTAAAACACGAGCGTTGTTCCTTGTCGCTACAGAATCTCGAAGCCCGATAATTTTAATTTCCTTTTTTTTTTCGCTCTAGATCTTGCAAAACCTTAGCGAGATCTGCCGTTGCTACTGTTGTAGTTTATCGAGAGGCAGAATCTCACTTATTGATTTTCTAGTTTTGCCATTCTGTAGGTTTTCCTTTCATTAATCGCCGTTTGACGTTTCAGAGTTTTATGTAACATGTCCTCCCATGTTTGAGGACGAATTGTCGCCAAATAGGTTTCTAAAACGTCAGGCATAGCAGATTGAAGGTGCAACGCAAACCTTCGTCACGTGATCTCTCCTTAAGTGCTTTCTCAAATTCGTTATCGGAAGGCTGAACCATCCAAATTTCGGCCACCATAATCTCTAATCTATCAGCAAATTTTTCCACATCTTCACCTGGCAACATTCTAGCCCTGTGAAAATCAGTTCTCGTTACTTCTTTCCCACCAGCACCAAACCTTTCTACTAAAATTGATTTAAAAGCAGGCTAGTCCGTTTGATTAAATGCAATCGAACTTGTAGCAAAAAAAACTGGCAGCTCTCCCTTTGCATCTGTTTGTAGCGGCTGCCATTAATTTGCTATCGGGAAGATTTTTATCGATTTTCCTAAGATTACCAGTCAAGAGCAAAAATGCAAAGACATCAGTCCCATCTTCCCCCGAAAAAGACACCAAATTACTCTATGCGGCGCGCACGTCCTTCCACATACGTGTGTTGACATTATTAATAATGTTAACTGTAATCCTAGCTGGTTGCCTTGTTCGCAAACTGTCTACTATATCATGTAACGCTTCAACACGACTATCGTTTATTCATTGTAAACGAGTGCGCTCTGCACGAGGCGAATCCGCACCTGCTGACCGATTGCCAACAAAGGGCACGTTTGATGATTCATGAATGGGTAATGACATAACTGCTTCTCGGGATGAATGACCAGCATCGTTACGCAAGTCATGTGAGTGAGAAAATAGCCTATCGTGTCTAGGTATGTCATGAGGCAAACAGATTGATCATTAACAGACCTTATAACAAATTCTGATGGGAATTATGCCGAGAGGAACCGCAACTATTGTTACTAACCCTATCTGGTGAAACACTGGCTGTTCTATTGCTTAAATGCACAGCCGGTTCGTTGTCAGAATCCACCTGCGAGTGGTTACGAGAGGAGCTACGTGGGTGCTGGCTCGTGACCTTGGCTTCATTACGACACCTGGTTTGGTCGCGTGCCAATGGTTATCGGGCAACAAACGGCGCACGTTTTCGCACGCGCCCTTGCCTAAGTAAGGACTGTGGCCCGTCTGAGTTACAGTATTTGAAACTTCAGAATCAATTAAACAAGGATTCATCTTAATAAGCCTACCTCTAGTCGAGTGCTTAAACTTATTTTGAGATATCGGAATTCTGTTTAGACCAACCTTAGAAGCAGATTTTCTAGTCTTAGCCATAGTTATAGCAACAACAATGTAGGCTAGCCTATTTTGTTAAAACCGTTCCTCTCTCTTTTTTCGTGCAACTTTTCTATTAGCTATGTGCATTAGTCAATGCTATTTTTCATTTTATTTTTTTAAACGGGTCTCCTTTTCCTTGCCTTAAAAAAATGATAACTGCTGCATTTTATTTCGATTCTCTTTCTGGTTTTCTTTTTTTATAAACGAACTGGGCGTAAGCTTCAGATTCGAATCTAAACTTCAGACACCATTGTAAACCTCTCACTTTCCCCTAAAAGTGATGGGATTCTAGTGTGTACGCTGAACAGCTTAAACTGGGCGACTAATTAACAGCAACAAATATCACAATATCAATACAATGGCAAGCAAAAGAAGGGAGACCACACAAGATGTTCCTGGTTTAATTAAACTTGATTTATTCAAAGTCAAGTGCAGGGGTAGGGTTTAGATTAGCTCTCTCTTATCCCTTTTAAAGCACTCTTCTTGATTAAGTATTGGGTCCTAGCCTTAAGGCACCCTTGCCAAAGTTAAGCCTAGACTTTAGTCTAAATAAGCTACAATATTCTAGCTTAAATTCACCATGAATCAGTTCAGTTCAATAATCAGAGTTCTACTTAGCTTTTAACAGATGTTAGATCCAATGGTCAGGAGCTCTGAGACTAGCAGCCTCACAGTGTCAGGGTTGGAACAGGAGTGACTGCTGCATGAGCAGGTGGAGCTTAACAAGTCGGGACTCGAACCCTGACTAGTCTATTATTAGCAATGAGGTAATGCTCTGTTCTATAAGAAATAAATATGGATACAAACCTATTTACGTTGCCTTTTGGACTTAAATGTCAGACTGCCTGAGTGGGGAATCGAGTCCTGTTTATAACTGTTCTATAAGAAGCATCTGGATAGCTGACACTTGGCAGCTTGCCAAGGATGTGACATGTGTAGCGGTGCAGACTGGTTCGACAGGTGCACCGACATCTGGTGTACTCTTCAAGCTGTTTTTATACTAATCGGGTGGCTGTTTTTACTTTTACGGAAAACAAGCCTGCTCTCTACAGACTCGGAGTAGGGAACTCTGATGCCTGTGCATGCTAACCATTTACTATATTTCCAATAATGGTTACGGCTGCCACCAGGTGAGTTTAATAGCGAATCCTGGTTCTAGGGCAGTTAATTGACTAGCGCTACAAACCTGCTATTAATCAACAAATAATAAAAACGTAGGCATTTACTCTTGGCAGTTTACATTACATGAATGTTCAGGATAGTACATGCTGTTAGTGCAAAAACATTTCAGCTCCGGCAACAAGCTGTATAATGTACATAGAAGCTGCTCACATGTTGTAGTTTCCAAATCGGCCGGGAGACACTCCCAGAAGTGACGACATATAGCCGTGATGACGTCATCAAAATGGCGACCATGCAATATACTAAATCTCGTGTATCTCCGGAACGAACTGATCATATCTTACGACCTATTGTTGGAAAAATAATTTAATCTTCTAAAAGAAATGCCTGAACAATGTACCCCGTAAATATTTTAGTTTTTGTTTAATGTGACGGAAAACAATGTGCACATAATTATTGCTCCTTTATATGTGGTTCTTTTGGAAAAGGTAAAGCTTGAGCAGTGGCCTTCACAGGCACACAGAAGTGTACAGGAAAGTCATTGTTTAACATTGCATCTCGTACCTCTCTTAGTACACGTGCAAATATATACAGAGGATTAAAAAACCCCAGCAGTTGTCATCCATCCCAGAATATCAATTCAGCCGTGTCTTGTTATCTCCCCTTAAACAAGAGTCTGTCATCACCCTGATTCTGACCTCATTCTGCAGGTTACGAAGGCCTGCAATGCTAACCTTGTGTGCGTACCTATTTTGTTTTACATGCGATGACTTCAGAATGTTGTCTGCCCTTCCTGGTGTTGCAACACAGGCTTGAACAAATTTTTCATTCAAGCCACTATCTGCTAACTCACAACCAGTCATTGAAATTACAGCCATTTCTATGTGCAGCTTTGTGATGGTTGATCGACCTTAAACTGGTGTCTGCGATGTATTAATCTTCTTAAGAATACTTATTGTAACGTTCATGGCACGGATGAGGAATTCACATATCCTAGTAGGGGGAGCAGAATTTATGTGCATTTACCTTCGAAACCTTAGTGTATGTTTTGACGGGAATGGAAGGCTACCCAGGATAACACTTCACCTTCGTGGTCAGCAATGCTTCTGGTGGTTTTTGACCAGTCCATTATTTCCACGGATGCATCAATGATTTTTTCTTCGCTGGTGTAATTCACCATTGGTAACGGGAAACATCACATAAATATTTAGTCGTATGCGAGGAAGACTTGTGGAGGACTCGGGCAAGCCTATTCTGCTTTTTTCTTCGATTTTCCTAGGTTGAGACTGGTTATCACAGACATACCTTCTGGTGGGTGAAAGATGAGCCATACCTGTTCCACGGAACGAGTTCGTTTATGTAGTGAAGGCTGTGTTAGGGGCCATTCAAAAACCATGTGGTCGGCCACGGGGTGAGGGGGGGGAAGTCGGCTTTCGGCCACAAGTAACCATGATGGGGGGAGGGGGTTTCCAAATAAACCACGTGGCTACTGCATTGAAGGGAAAGTCATTATCTGCAGTGGATTGGCGCATTTACCTTACAAGGGTCTGTGCATACCATCGCACTCAGCCTTACATTGTTCTTATATTGTTCCTACATCGGCTTTAACGTCTGGGCCGTAGTCAACCGAACTGCATTTCTCGCACAGTGGTGAAAGGTACCGCGGCTGTTTGTAGAAATCTTCAACAATTTAAGAATGCATTTCCTTGACTAATTTCATTTAAATAGTGTGCGGCTAACGTCGAGTGCTTCACTGGAACAATTCAATACAGTGATGGCCTACATACGTAATAATATGTTAATATGTAAATAGAGAGCAAGAAGCGATTCGCTTAAAAGCTCCATAAAAAAGAGAAAACAACAAAAAGGTTAAATCAAAAATTTGTCAAGTCAGTTTTTGAAACAGTTAACAGAGTCAGCATTGACAATATTTTGTGGGATAGAGTTCTAAGGGTCCACCACTCAATGGGTAAAGAAGTGCTTTGTGCTGTTGGCTCTGGCTTGCGGTTTAAAGATCTTGTAGCTGTGTCCACGAGTGTTCATATTTGGGGAGAGATCCCAGTCAGCATCATAGTATACCTTCATGATTTTAAAGCATTCAATGAGATCTCCGCGTTTCCTTCTTTCCTCCAGTGTTTTAAGCTTCGGTAAGTTGAGTCGTATCTTGTACGTCGTGGTTCTTGTACCCTCAGCAAGGCGGGTAGCTCGGCGTTGCACATTCTCGATGGTCAGTTTATCCTTTATCAGATTTGGACTCCAAATAGAGCTATTATAGTCAAGCGAACGAACGTAAGTCTTGTACACATGTGAAAACCTATCTGTGGGTCTAAAGGTTCTTCTAAATAGCCCTATTAAACGATTAGCTTTCTTCGCCACCGCGTTGCACTGGGTGGTCCAAGAGATCACTGCTGACAAGAATACCCAGGTCCTTTTCAGATTCTTTTTCCAAGATAGTGACTTGATGAAGAGAGTATGGATGATGGAAGGTTTGATGACCACCATGCACAACTGCATGGTTTGTCATAGTCGATCCTCATACACCATTTATCGCAATACTGCGCAATCTTATCGAGATCGTTTTGCAGTTTTAATTTGTCAAGGTCTTTGTACAAATTAGTCTTAGTGTCATCTGCAAATTGGTAAGCCTCATTACAAAGTTCGTTGGTTAAATCAGCAGTGTAGATGTTGAACAGCAAAGGAGACAAGACGCTACCTTGTGGGACACCACTGGTGATAATTTGCCGTCTGAAAATTGGTCATTAATTCGGGTTTTAAATCTTCTGTTTGACAGAAAGTCGCTAATCCAGTTGGTAATTCCACTATTAATATTAGCTGCCCTCAGTTTATGCACAAGCTTGGGGTGGTCAACCTTGTCGAACGCTTTTTTGAAATCGATATAAATAATATCTTATGGCATTTTGCTGTTAATAGCATTATTAATTTTGTTATAAGCCCTTAGCATATTAGTAAAAGTTGATCACTTTTTTGTAAATCCATGTTGTGCATCATTTTTCCAATTTTCTCTGGCAAGACATTCATCAATTTTCTTGATTATGGCCTTCTCCATAACTTTGAAAACGGCACTAGTTAGGCTAATAGGTCTCTAGTTCAGGGCTTCTACTTTATCTCCTTTTTTGAGAATGGGCACCACAATTGCATCCTTGCAGTCTTGAGGGAGTTTGCCTTTCATAAGCGAGGCATTGAAAATGAAGGTAAGAGGGCTGACTAGGTTTTCTTTACAGTTTTTAAGGAAATTCGTTGAGATATCATCAGGCCCAGGAGATGAGTATTCTTACAACATTATCAACGATAGATTTATTATTTGCGTGGATGTCCTGGGTGGAAACATTGTAAATTTCTTTGAATTTCTTTGAATTTTAGAGCAAATGCATTGGCGGTGCTTTTATTATCAGAGGTATGTTTGCCGTAGGCATCTCTTACTTTGATACTGCTATTCTTTTGTTTCCTTTTGCTATGTATGTACTTAAAAAAGAGTGGTTGTGGTTGCTTTTCACTCTTGTCAAAAACATCTCTCTGAAAATTTTTTTGTGTGGTTCCGATAGCATTGGTACGAAGGTTTCTTTTGGTTTTGTAGAGTTGGTAAGTCGCTTCACAGGGACATTCACAATAATGTTTCCATGCTCTGTTTCTGTCTTTGGTGAAGGTTTGCATGCCCTGTTGATGAATGTTTTTTCATATTTTTTGGTATTATTGGAAAGGGGCACGTGTTCGTTGTCAAGACAAAGAATAAGGGACTTCAGGATCATCCAGCCTTCGTCAATATTTGCATTCGTTCTGTCTTTCCAACTTTCCCAATCGAAGAGTTGGAGCTTACGATTAATTTCAGTAAAGTTGGCTTTCCTGTAATTTTTTATGGGTTTAGCTTCTTTTAGTTTGTCAGGGCTACTGGTCATGATAATGCTGGTTATTACTTTGTGGTCACTTTTTCCTATGGGTTCTCAATAATTGATAGTTGCGATGAGTTCTGGATCTTCAGTTAGGATCAGATCGAGAAGAGATTCTTCCCCATTTCCTGAGATTCTTGTGTTTTGCTCGACTAGTTGTTGAAGATGGGCATCATCAATTTTCGTCAAAAGATTCCGCTCAATAGGCTTCGCAATTTAGTTTGGTAATTTCTTCATACGCCAAATGTTCAGCAATATAAATAATTACACCGCCACCTTGACGGTTGTTTTTGTCTTTCCTAACAAGGTTGTATCCAGGAATAGAAAGTCCCAGTTTCTAACAATGCTTCTACTATTAGTATAGAAGCACTTTATCCCATTTGCAGTGTTTAGTTTATTGGGATTGGAGATCAGTTTTTTGGGATAGTTTTCTGGACTATTTTGCCATTTCTAATAATGAGTAAGGCTGGGCCGATACCGATTACCGATACCGATCTCTGCCGATATTTGCAGTATCGGTATCGGATCGGGATCGGCAGGTAAAACCCACATAAATCGGTAATAAACTTCTCGTCGACCGAATTTGACGTTTGAATACACCATTTTGAAGGTTTTTTCGCCAGCTTTCCATTGGTCCAAACTGCAAGCAGCATTCTCTTACTGTTAAGAAGTTACAAAGCAAAATGTTAACATTTTAATGGGGTTTTGTGTTTTTAGATGATTTTAGCTATGCAATATTATTTTAAACCAATATTAAAAAAAAATATATTTATTTAGGCCAATGTTTTGTTTATGCAATGATTTCAAAAGTAATTTTTTTTTTATAAAGACATACTTCAGTATTACATTTTACGATCAGTTGGGAACTTGGATCAGTTATTGGGGGTTTGGTATCCGTAACAAAGTTGATCGTCCTAGCTTTACTAATAAGTTTAATGTGGTAACAAGGGAAAAAATGTGAATTCAGTAGAACTGTAGTACTAGATGTAAAAACTAAAGAAACCTTTAATTTATGTAGAAACACACACTTATGTCTGGATAAATATAAATCTACACAAATTTTTTTCTTTATTAGGGACTCTTTATCAATTTATTTTATTTATTTGAAATAACTGCAACGCCCCAAGGAGCAATTACGCCGTTAAAAAGAAAAAAAAGATCCGTATCGGGACTCGGTATCGGCAGATTTTTTTCTTCGAAATCGGTATCGGCCCAGCCTTAATAATGAGGTTTGTTTCCCTATTTTGCTGTCTGGATCTAAGCTCTTTCATTCATTTGTTCATGTCATCTCTTTCAGCCTTCGTTCTGTCTGGTGCGATACCAACTTGTCTGTCAATTTTCTACTTACCATCTGTTACAAATCTCAAATGAAGTTTAGTTTAGCGGCCGTTGCAGATCGCCAAAAATTTTGGTGAAAATATTTCACACAATGAATCAAGCAGCTGCATTCATTCAAAAGCAAAAGTGGAATATGTGGATATTTATCACTGAGTTTCTCATGTCAAACACTATCAATTCACTAAATTTGGTATGGCACAGAAAGAAATTTTATATGAAGGGGTACCGCATTTGTAAAAAACGCGTTAAGATTTGTTTAAGTACCCCAGGAGGGGGGGGGGGGAGGGTTTGGCTTTGAGCCCCGTGTTTTTTCGGGGGTTTCAAGGTCTGGCCACAGATGGCCACACAGGGGGGAGGGGGGGTTGAAAAGGGTTTTAAAAACGGCCACGTGGTTTTTCAATGGCCCCTTATGATCGTTATTATCAATAGTGAATACATTATAGGTAACAAAACGCAGAATAAAACCAACTTTAATTACACATATAAAGTGGCAATAATTGTTTTTGTTTTCCTTCAAATTAAACAAAAGAGATTTACGGCATACATTGTCCTTGGAGTTCTTTTGGCAAACTAAATTATATTTCCAACAATAGGTCACAGGATACAGTGGCATAGGCGCCGCCGGTGGCGAATTAGCCTTTAATATACAGGATGGCCTACAAACAACGCACTAGCTGAAAAATGTTTAAATCCATACTTTCCTAAAAAAAAACTTTGAAAAAAGTTTGGATTTAGAGAAATTTTTCAGCTTGTGCGTTTTTTATGGTCCATCATGTTTTTTAATGACGGGGGGGAATGTACAGACAGGGATGCAATAGCCGATACGTCGATTCACGGCAATTTTCAATTTTTTCATTTAACGTTTGAAGTCTTGGTCGGTTTAATAGCCGGGTAAAAGTATGTAAACAAAATTGTGGTTTTCTGCACCAAAATTAACTGAACCACTTAACAATTTTTGTAAGAATGGCAAGCTGCCCCAGCTCGCCATTTCCCACCCAACTGGCCTTTCCCAATGCTTTCGTGCTCGCGCGCTCCTGGTGGCACAAGACAGTCAGTCAAGAGCAGAGCACTGGTCAAAATCGCCGAGTTCACATGTATCCCGTAAGTACTCGCAGTAAAGACAAGTAATGAACGCACCGAACCCTGGATTCGTGCTTTGCTTGGGGAAGGTCGAAGGGAAGGAATCACCCGACCCTTGCAAAGAGTTGGCGCCCGACAGGAGATGGTGAATTGAGAAAAATAGGACTTTGAAAACAGCGATCAGCGATCGGCAGATAAGGTAGCCATGCGGTAGGCTCAAGAACAATGCTTAGTGTAAAGGTTGGTCGTAGTGTTTTTGGCAGGTCCCAACTTAGCTGGTAGGGGAAGAAAGAAGAACGAGTGAACATCAAAATTATTGAACATTTGGGGAAAATCATTATGGAAATTACTTTTTGCATTTATGTTGGCATTATCGGCGATCTTTCAAGAGGAGTGGTAAGGACAATAATGAATTGCATGATGTACGATGTTTTCAGGAAGCTAGAAATTAGGGATTTCCCACGTAAAAACAGTCCCACGTAAAAAAAACTTTGAAAAAAGTTTGGATTTAGAGAAATTTTTCAGCTTGTGCGTTTTTTATGGTCCATCGGGTTTTTTAATGACGGGGGGAATGTACGGACAGGGATGCAAGAGCCGATACGTCGATTCACGGCAATTTTCAATTTTTTCATTTAACGTTTGAAGTCTTGGTCGGTTTAATAGCCGGGTAAAAGTATGTAAACAAAATGGAAGTGACTGCTTGAACCGGGGGTACGCGTAGCGCCACCGAGTCGCAGTTGCTATATCGACCGGGTATGAATCTAACAACCAATGAAATCGCGTCGTTCACGTCTGTGGGCGTCACCTTCAGATTCGCGCTAATTTTGTCCGATTGTCGACGCCATTGCGATTGTTGTGGATCGTTGCTATAGCACATTTTAGTTGTAATTTTGCTTGCATGGTATTTTTAAGCTAGACCTGCCTTTAATGTGTCAAAATAGACCGTAGGGCTGATTTAGTTAGCGATTTTTAGTAGATTCTAATAGGTTGGTCTGTAGAAGTGCATTTTATCTGTAAGCCTAGTTTATGCTTGGTTTATGTAGCACCTCCGCTGGGATTGTAGAATGTATTGGTGACCAAAACAAGCAGTTGGACATTTGGAAACATGATGACGGGGAGAGTTCAAGTTGGGGGTCGTATATTTGGGATGAAGCTGTCCAGGGGAAAAAAAAAAGGGTGGGGGGAGAGACTCGGTGTACTCGGTGCAGGTTGATTTAAAACTACCTTGCATTTTTGCTATTTCGACCCCCGTACACCAGGCTAGCATATTTTGAAAACACCCGGTCGAAATAGCGAACGCGATCTAACCATTACGTGCTCTCTGATTGGCTGTCGCGTCCAAGACTCCGCCCCTCTGTAGTGACTGACAGAATAGCCGGTCGAAATAGCAGTTCGCGTGGGTAATGCTACGCCGACAGGGGGTCGAAGTAACAACCGCCAAACAAAATTGTGGTTTTCTGCACCAAAATTAACTGAACCACTTAACAAGTCATGTGGAATCATAACCTATGAATGTCGATATCCGCAGGCCTGACAATTCACTTTCATGCAGAATTTTAATGAAAACTGCAAATTTGTGCATCGTAACGTTAATTTTCCATGTGAAATCCCGCCCTAGGCAACAACGCCATCTGGTGTCAAATTCACGTAGCATAAGCATTTCGATGACGTCACCTCCGTGCGCTAACGCATGTCCACCCCGTAGCTCAAGTTTCAAGCAAAATCATTGTGAAACGACGCCATTTTGGTTTTTTGGAAATTTGCAATCGGTTTTTAGTCTCCACAAGGCATGAATTCGAGTTTTAACGTTGTTGGCGCCCCCAAATCGATTAGGTATTATGTTACCGTTGATGGTGAGGTGGTGGAACATTTAGAAACTCCCGCTAATAGTTCGCAAACGCATTACGTTGCCGATATGAATATCCAAGTAAACAGCGATCCCCAATGAACAGTTAACTTTGACGCCGCTAGATGGCAGCGCCAGTCGAGCGATCGCGTCGGACAAATCGATCGATATTTCAGAGGCACACAACGCTGGTAGGGATTTGACTGCTTTAACTGAAGAGTTCAAAGAATTTAGACATCAAAGATATGATGACCTTCTACTGATAAATGAACTGCAAGATAAAAATGAGCAATTATTAGCAGAAATGCAGCGTATGAAACTAGCAATTAGCAATGGAAGTGGCGATAGTAATGCTAACAGTAGCAAACTTTTTAGAGCACCCCAAAACCAGCAAACTTCGTTAGCACCACCTAGTTACGCAAGTGTCGACTTTTTGCCGGATTTGAAGCAAATAAATGTGAGTCAAGCCTCGGGTGCAATTTTTAAAGGTTCCTCGCCAGATTTTAGCCAAAGCAAAGATGTTTTAGCACAGACTCCTGTACAATTTAGTGTTACTGAAACCAATGAACAACCACAGTGGCTAAACAACCTTGCTAATGTCATTGCTCACAAGTCGTTTCAGCCAAAGGTACTAAATGACAATTCCAATTTATTAGAGTGGATTGCTGACACCACAATGCAGTTAACTGGAAGTTCTTTGTCACCAAATGATTTGCACAGCACCATGTCATGTTGTTTGCAGGGACTATACATGCACTGGTGTCGGTCTCTGAAAGTCAAACCACAAGACTAAGAAGGCATAAAGACTGCACTGCAGAAGAGATTCCAGAAAAAATCGACTGATGCAGAGAGATTCGCGAGAATTTATAGCATGAAACAGCAGCATCAGGAAGCTCCAGCGCAATTCGTTTATAGAATGTTGCACCAGATTAACAAGCTATCAATCAGTTTAGGACCCAAAGAGGTAGCTGATTTGATAATAGGTCAGATGCATGAGAGTTTAAGGGTGCACCTTGCAATCTTGAGACTAAAGTTCACAGACGAGTTACTCGAAATGCTAGATGACCTGCCTAACTACATAAGGTTTCCCGAAAAGCATTCGGATCACTACAGAGACAACAGAAGAGTGGGAACAACGACACGAATGCCGTCTTCAAGCACTTCGCAGCTGAACTCGCAACAGACCAACCAGCAGCAACAGAAACTCGTCGCAGCCGAAACGATTGACAAGCCGCACCGCCGCGCGCAGTCACATCAGTACCTCCGCCTCCGCAATTCTACGCGAGCAGTCACCATGCAACGACGGTTTCCACAGCTTCCTCGTACTCTTTAAGCTAGGGCC
>JAHWFP010255381.1:2312-16519 GCA_023313725.1 Lithobius niger
GGGCTGTAACTAAAGGCTGGTGCATTTCCGGACCCATGTTTATAGGACTTTTTCTTCTTATCTTTGATCACACAGCGGACCCTCAAAATATTTGACACCAATTTCCGAACACCCTGTATATAAAATTAATATATATATATATGTAAGGCTAAGTCTTACTGATTACTTATCGTTAACTTCAAGTCTTAATTTTCAATAGTATAATGTTGTAGTATATAGCTTGTCACAAAATGATTAAATAAGTGAAACAGCTGATTAAAATTTTTAGTTACTACTTTGTTAGGTACATAAAAAATGTTGTTAACTAAGATAAGCCCATGAAAGTTGATGGTTTGCTTAGTTTTGTGCCTTTAGTATCTTTCTTTTTTTTTTTGGAATGGCTTGAACAAATTGTTATACGTCCGAATCAGTTTTAAAATTAAGTAAATTAAATTAGCAGTAAATTATCAACATGCGAAGAGGACAATGGAACCAATATTGTGAACTGTCAAAGATGACAAGAAAGCAGCAATAATGACGAAAAAATTCACGTATCACCATGACTCCAGGAATGTGCTGGAGGCTCAATCCAAAGATGTGTATTCAATTCTTTAACTCATAATGGGACGTTAATTTGTTCGCTATTATTGCTGCTGACTTGTCATCTTTGACAATTCATGATGTCACCAATTTGAAATTAATTGAAAAAAAGCTCATTTCCAAAATGAGCGTGGCATTGTTGGATGTAAATCTTATCACACGCAGGCCTATACTTATGAAAAATTAAAGTCATGTAAAGTCATTACTAAACAATTTTTTAAAATAAATTTCTTGAGCCTTACATCATCCTTCACATGATGTAAGGCCCAACAAATTTAATTAAAATTGTAGTAATGACTAAGATTTTAATATTACTCGGCGTTTCAAAGGAGAAAGGAGTGTAATAAAGGAGGGGCAAACCCGTGGATTCGATCCGGGAAACATACCACCACAGCAGGGGACGATTGGCCAGAATATATCCCAACGCCGCTAAAGGGATGTATTCTGTCACATTCACACTTGCTTAGTTGGCATACAGACTGGCAGGGTTTTGCTGTATCCCCCTTCCAGTCTTTCAGACCACTGCTCAGCCACACGACCACTTTCAACCTGAGAGTTGATAGTAATAAAGCAAATAAAATAAAGGATGTGCGCTTAAATTTTCAGTGTTTGGTGTTGATAATATGTCAATAATAATTAAATGTCAAACGTTGCAATTTACGTAAACATCGGAGAAACTGGGTTTGCTTCTATTCTGACTGTGCTGTGATCTCACAAGTTAGGCTATCGTCCACTTTAGTGTCACATGGTTTTACAACATTCAGTCCAAATGCAGGTAAATGTTGGAACTGCAACTTTTTCGCTTGGGCTACATCATAAAACATGGTGAAGGCAAGTCGTAGTAATTAAGCTCACGAGTCGTGTGAGTTTATTTCTACGGAAAAAAATGTACATAATGATATGATGCTAACTAAGCGACGACCAGGAATTGGGGGGGGGGAGTCGCCCCATCGTCTGTTGGGGGGGGGGGGGGATAGACGTCCCTGGGTAACCTGGTATCGTAAGTTGGTTCTTTCTGTTCAGATTGTGGTATTAAATTTCTGAACTATTTCAAATTGTGACTAAATCTAATGTTTACTGGATAATGTATATGCAAGAAATTTCATCTCTCTCAGAAATTTCTCTTGGGTCACTTTTTTTATTTTGCTGAAATAAGTCACCAGGCAGGGCCTGAGAACCGACTATTTTTTTTTTTCGTGGCCTAATAGTAATGGTTATTATAGCTTTAAAGTTTTTGGCAAGGGTGGGAAAAAAATAATTCATTCTTCCAGTAAACACACGTGTCCTGTTTGAGCAAATCCATAAATAATACAAATAAAATTACGTAAGGTAACCTAAATTTACTTTTGTGTGTTTTGCAAAATAAATGACATACAAATTGTCTCCTCAACAATCTACAAAATTTTTTTATGCTGTAAAGCTTGACAGACCAATTTCTTTTTCTGCTACACTAAAATTCGCCTAGCAAATAACTTTTGGCCCGTGGAGTATTGTGACTGGTCATGGACTGTAAACCATTGTTCCTACCGGAATTATTTTATTGGTATGGAAAGTTGTTGCTACTGAAAATATTATAATTTAGAAGTGTTTTTTTTTTTTTTTTATCATGGGCGATGAGTGACTCTGGTGATGACAATATTTTTAGTATCAGTAAAACGTTGATTGTTTGAATTTAATTCCCCCACAAGTTTTCACTTTCCAAATTGTTAGGTAAAAGAAAATTGTCCACAGACCAGAGAAACACAGGCTCAGTTTATTACTTAAAAGTCGACTTTGAATATGGTTAGTTGGTGTTATTACTTCGTAGTACTACTTGCTTCTCTCGCACATTTTTTTTAAGCAAAGTTCAAGACGCTCAACCTCATAATGTCAGTATCTCCACTATTTTGCTGTTTCGATCCATATCAACACCCATCTTCATCAGACGTAGTAAAAGTTCCTGCCTCACATCTCGTCGCTCGTCATTTGTATACAGCGGTGGTTGTTGTTGTCCTAACCACCTACATTTATCAGGTGCTCCCACTGATGGAGCATACGCTGGTGGAGGTCATGCCTCACTAGATATTTGCTGGCTGGGGCAGAAGGGGCTTGAATATTCATGAGTGGTCTTGCTTCTGTCATGTGTACTTGGATCATTAGTGACTCCAGTCCCCTCAGATGGCAAACTCGTGCTGTATTTGACACAAGTAAAGTCATCGTTTCTGCCTACTGTCTTCTATGTCTTGTTGCCATGTAGTGAATTGCGACTCCGTTTTCAACCTTCTTACTCCTTACATCAGCCATGTGTTGCCTTATGTGTGGCATTTAAAGTATATGTTAGGCCTCTCCTGGAGTATGCCAGCCCGGTTTGGTCGCCATACCTCGTTGGTGACATTGACCGGCTGGAGTCCGTACAGCGCAGTTTTACGCGTTCCCTGCGAGGACTTCGTCAGCTTTCACCTGGGCAAAGATTGCGTATGCTTGGTCTCGAGCCCCTCGAACTACGACGCTTAAAAGCGGACTTAATCCTCACATTTAGGATTATCCCATGGCATGCTACTATTGGACCTACCTTTCTTCGAACAAAGTGCGGTTAGTGGTACTCGAGGGCACTCTCTGAAATTGAGAGTATTGGGGTGCCACCGTGAGTGTCGGAAGCATTTTTTTACTAATCGTTACTAACCGTGGCCCCATGGAACTCCCTCGCTGAGGCTGTGGTGTCGGCGAGTTCGCTGGCTTCCTTTCGGCGCTGCTATCAGTGATGCCACCAAGACCTCTGTCTATTGGGACGGGTGTTAGTGGCCGGACCAGCGACCATTCCGGATCTCTACCTTCCTTCGTGGGGGTGAATCCTATTATTATTATTATTATATATTCTGTTTCGCACCCCTTTTCTAGTTTCACCCACATAAACGGAGTCGCACTCACCACAGGGCATGCAGTACACATCTTATCATGTTATTTATCTTTGTGGTGAGTAGTTTGTAATAAAGAAGGTCGTTCTCTTTAAAAGAGAAAGCAGTAACCATTCACAAGGGATACAATTCTGTCAAGTAGTAATTGTCAGCATCGAAGCTGTAATGGTAGCTATCGAAATCATGTCCAAAATTAATGGCCGAAGACCACAGACATATTCAAACCATGTGCCAACCTTATTAGGAGTGTTTCTTTATTGCCAAAACAACTTAACCTGGTAATTTTAGCATTACATTCCTCGAATGTGATGTTTCCCTGGAGGTTTCGTCCGGTGTAGACGCCTGCTTGCATATCCCACCGCGGATGCGTGTCATGGTCCTCCCTTATAAAAGCGACAGCGCGCACGCTATCGGCATTCATTTTCCTCCAGAGGTGTCTCCATGCCACCTCGCTCCCCGTTTCCCCGACTGTCGTTTGGAAAATTGGATTCTTCGCCGAAGATGGCCAACGCTTCGAGAGCCCATTCTTCGTCCGACGCTCATCCTCGTGCTCTTGCTCACTTCGATCTTGGCAGCCGTTGGGCATCCGCCCTCGATCTCACCGCTCCCGTTTCTACCCACACGACACCTGCCGATGTCACGCCTGATCCTGATGTCGCATCGCCTGACTCTCCACTCCTCCCGGGCCAGCGCACGCCGCCTCCCGCCCCGTTGGACCTGTCGTCCCTCCGGCACGACCTTCAAATCGCCAAAGACTCCTACCGGGCCGCCAAGCGCATCCTCCGCCAAGCGACACTAGCCCATTCTCCGGACCGAAACTCGCCGCTCGACCTGTTGTCAAACTCCTCCCGGATAGGCCTCAGTGTGAGCCCAGTGTCGTACGGGAGATCGTACATGACACTGTCCGCCACCTCCAAGTTAACCCGATGCCGCCTCCCTCCTGCACATCATCAGTACGGAAGATCTGCACCCAGGACTGGGTCGCATCCACCTCAAGCCACGAAGGGCACAGGCGTGCCGCTTCCCCCCCCACTTGCTGCGGCACCCAAGCGCTAGTCGGACGACACGCTGTCACCCGCCCCTGCTGTCGAGAAACGCATCAGGTTCCCGGACGACACTCCTGACGAAGCCACCCTGTCGCTCGCAGCTCTTTTAAAGACTGTCGAGCAGACAGTCCCGGACTGCTTCCTGTTCAAACCCTCCAAGGTACCGGACGCTCTTGTCATCAACCGCGGCCTAACGACAGGCCTTGGATTTGCCTCCAGAGACAAGGACACCAAGCCCCGCTGCCTCCTGGGTCAGTCAACGGCACTCCTAACGTGTCTACTCCGCAACGAAGGCTCAATTAGGCAAAGGCGATCCCCTTCTTCTCGACACGGATCCCCCTACGCCACGCCCTGGCCGAGAGAACTGCTTCTTCCGATCCTTTGGAGACTGCGCCACAAATCTCCGCAATTTCGAAACCTACCCGGAATGCGAATTTATTTGCAGCGAAATCAAGATGGACTTCGGCACTTCGATGTCTATACCCAAGAAAGCCGACATTCCAACCTTCGTGCTGTACGAGAACGACAAATGTCTACGGCTAAGCCTACGGGCGGCCTCCCAAGCAGACGTCCTCCACACTGCCATCAACTCTCTATGCGAGAAGCTGTCGTCCGACAATACTCTAGAAGAGCTCAAGAACTTGCCGTCCCTTATTTCCCAACTCTTCCAGAAAGCCAACTTCGCCACCTACCACGCCATGAACTGGGCGACAACAGCACTGTTCAATAACACCCTCCTCCTCCGTGACATCACCCTGTCGTCGGCAAACAACCTAAACTTCTCCACACGACATCGTCTAAGAAATCAACCGATCCACGAGTCTGAGACTCTTTTTCGGGGACTGATCCCGACACTTGCTCCTCATCTTGACGTTGTAGCGGCGCTTACAAGGTGTTTAGGTGCCTACTGTCTCTAGCACCGACATCTGGCGTACATGTGGTTAACGTAGAATAAATCATAAGTGGCGGTTTTTACTTTGTTGTGAAAACAGCATAGCGTGTCTACTGCACGGTTAGGAGAAGAGCGTCAATGTCCTAACTAAATTTTTATGACCTATCTATCACGGTTTACTGCCACCACGATGGGTAGTTAATTTAATTCCCTACTTCGGAGTTAGAATAAAAATTGATTTGTAATTAAAATAACCCTTGCAAATTAAATTGGACTCGATGTCAAAATTTGTTGTTCAAAACAACTTTCTTTTCTGTTTTAATAAAACATGACAAGATTTTTACACACGGAGTAACTAGTTGGTTACAAAAATAAAACTGGGGCTTTACAATTAAAAGCACACGATTTACAATTAAATCGACACTGAACTTAAAGTTAAAGTTCACATTACAATTTGGACTAGAAAAAGTCGGAGTGAGTTATCGCAACTCTCTAAGATACAAACATGACCCTTGCAGAATGTAAAATAGTCTTTGAAAGCTTGAGCAACTCTTGCACTAAAGTCAATCAATCAATCACACTGAATCAAGATTAGTGTTACAAGGAAAACTACCTTTTTGAAAACTCCTGCTTCAACAATAACACATGCTAGATCTCGGTGATCTTAGATTATTTAATGAACACTGAGTTCATAAACAAATTAAAAAAAGCCGGTTTTTAGGAAGGAGACCTTAAACCCTTCAATCATGGGTGCCCTAAACCAAAATGCCGATTGCGTTTGGTTACCCACAAATTCCCTCAAAGTCTAGAAGTTAAGTTTATATGTTAAGACTAAAAATTTAGAAATTCTGTTCCAAAAATTAAATTCTAATAAACTAGTTACCCTTGAACCACTACCTTGCCTGGCATGGTAACCTTCGGACTGGACATCTCTGCTCCGACCGCCGTAGTGACCTCTAGCCTCTGAGTCCTTGAGCTATGCTAACGAAATTCTCCCTCAACTTGGTTATATACCTGCTGCCTGCCTGCAGGTAGGAGGGAAACTGCAGACCTGTAGGAGAGTGACGGAGGGGGGGGGTGTGAGGTAGAGGGGTCGCTTTGGAGGAGGAGTGACTGACCAAAACCGGCCGAGCTGGCACTACCGGAAGTCGGCCATGACAGCGCGGACGGCTAGGGTAGCCTTGCACTCTGATTGGTGGGGAGAAAAAATACTGAGTTCGGATTGGAAGGAGCTTGGATGGCAAAGGGATTTGCCGACTTTGGGTGTTTTTAGAGGCCGTGGCTTGAGTAGTGCATTGAGTTAAACTCATAACAACGTGAAATAGGCCTATACATTTTTTTATAAAACTACAATGTTATGCATTGCAACTATTGAAGGAAAGGGGGGGGGGGACGAAGTTTGATGCTCAAATTTAAAATAAATGATTATTAATTGAAGGCAAAGGCTTAGTTGTGCATTCGGAATTGAGATCACTATGGTCGGAGCCCTGAAATAAAAATACAAGATACACTCTGAAAATGTCCGGTAAAATAATCGTAGTTGTGTTGCCATTTTGAACAAGGTAGGGTTCATGAGAAAAGATTATGTTAAATAATGCTTTCATAAAAGCATAGGCAAAAGATTAAATAAACCAGCTTGTGTTTTTAAAATGCTATAACGCATAAAAATTTAAATGTATTATTGCAGCCGCAGATAATAACGCTAGTGTAGTCAAAGTTTTCATAGTTGCTAAAATCGTCACCTTAGTAAAATAAAAACATTGAAGACGTAATAAACATGTAAACTAGCACAGCACTAAGCTAGTCGGCTTTATGCCTGGAAATAAATTCAAGAGGTACAAATAAATATTTACATGTTTGTTTTTCGGAAAATGGCAACGGAAATTGCGTGCGTCGGCGCTCAGTTTGAGCACTTTTTCAAATTGAGTTGTAGACCAAAGTATGGCGAATTTTGGAGTTCTGTTTTCGTAGGATTACAGCAAAAGAGCTGGTTTATTAAGAGCTGCAAACAGGAGTCGATGAAGTCCATTTTCCTTGGAGATATGAATTTTTAAAGTCGGAGGTGGAAAAATAGTCTAGCGCTTTTTGGCGCTAAGAAAAAAAAAGTGTCCCCGAGTTGTTGATGGTTGGTGTCGGGTCTCCTAACCAATCGACAGGAATTTTAGGCCCCATGCCTTTACAACGTCTCGAAGAAACCAAGGCCGCAAAAACAATCCATGCCCTCGAACTGCCCGTTCTCAAACGAACAAACAAGCCAACCCACGCCTCGCCGACGACTGGCACAAAAACACGGCATCATCCTCTAGCCTCCCGGACGACACTGCCGCTCCTCAACAACGAAGTCAGCAGCCCTTTCGTTCCAACGAAATCAAGATCGCTCCACAACTTAACAACGGAAATCTTCAATCTGTGCATGTCACACAACATCACCCTCCTACCGCTTCACATCTCAGGCAACACGAATGTGATTGCAGACTCTCTCTCATGCCAGAAACCACCAGCAGGCGAATGGTGCCTCAAGAAATCCATCTGCGAATCTCTCTTCAACATCTGGGACAGACCAATGCTGGACCTATTCGCTACGAGGTACAATGCGAGACTTCCCCACTACATCAGCCCAATTCCGGACGACTCAGCAGTAGCAGTAGACGCCCTCACGTTCCCATGGCACGATCTGTTTTCCTACCTATTTCCACCCTTCAAACTTCTTCCACAAGTACTTCAGAAAATAGAAGTAAACCAGGGCCTATTCATCTTAAGAGCCCCCCTCTGGCCGTCTGCAGCCTGGTTCCCGCTCCTCCTAAGCCTAGCAGTCGACACTCTAAGAAGTCTCCCTCTTCAACCAGATCTTCTGTCACAACAGAAAGGAACAAAACTGCACCCAAACCTCCCACTCCTAAACTTACACGGGTGGCTACTATCATCAAACTCCTCAAAAAGGCTGGCATTCATCAAGAAGAGGCTGAACGCATCGCATCCAAAGCAACCGGAGAATCGACAAACCGCATGTATGACAGCCACTGGTCTAAATGGATTCATTGGTGTATCACAAAACGTACAAATCCACTCAACCCCTCTGTTCCCAAACGCCTAAGCTTCGTCGGTGACTTGTTCAACACCGACAAACTCAAAGGCTCCACCTTCCTCGTCTTCCGGTCCGCATTAAACTCCGTCTTCAAAGCCGCCGGTTGCTCCGCCCTACTGGAGGACTACCGAATTTCTGCCTTGCTACGCTCGTACGAAAATGATCGACCTACCGCAAGACGTTCCGTGACCGACTGGGACCTTTCCATCGTCCTACAATCACTAAAGGAGAACCCCTATGAACCCATGCAAGACAGCTCACTCCACCTCATGACCCGCAAAACCGTCTTCCTTGTAACACTGGCAGCAAGTCTAAGATGCTCCGAGATTCAAACCCTATCTGCAGACCCGGCGTACTGCATCTTCGGCCCGAATTTCTCATCGGTCACACACTTCCCAAGAGCGACCTTCAGAGCCAAAACTCAAAAACCATCCGTGCCCTCGAAACCCATAACATTCCCTGCCCTCTCGAACCTCACTGGGAACGAACCTGAATGTCTCCTCTGCTCTCCGCTTCTACCTAGCCCGCACACAACATGAAGACATACGGAGAGGCAGGAACCAACTCTTCCTTCCAGTGGATCCCCAAACCGGCGAAACAACAGCCGCCATGGTGTCACGCTGGATCAAGAAAGCAATCGAACCAGCTGACGACAAACACGGATTGAGCAAGAGCATGAGAATAGCGGCGCACGAAGTAAGAGCTATCTCCACATCTTGGGCCCACCACAACGCCACCCCAGTCGAAGAAATCCTAGCAGCAGCATCGTGGCGCCACCAATCCACCTTCACATCTCACTACCTAAGAGACATGACGAAGGATGAATCCGGACTACATCGGCTGGGCCCGATCGTCGCAGCCAGAACCGTGGTCAAACCCCCTTAAGCACTCGGAACGAAGCAGAAGCAAGATCCATGAGGGAAGCAAGTTCCACCCAGCCAGAAGCAAGACCCTCAAACAACGGTCCTTTTCAGGGCCACCAATTCCCACGAAAGAGACCAATTTCCTGTCAAAGCCCAAATGTTCTGAGTAAAGTGCGAATTTTTCTCTTGCAGTTAAAGAATTCGTGGGGGAAAGTCTGCTTGCATCCCGGGGCGCTCGTACAGGCGGTGCCCGCCACCAACTTTGACGATGTCAACTGGTAATGCTAAAATTACCAGGTTAAGTTGTTTTGGCAATAAAGAAAGAACATTTTGCCGGCCCTCAGCCTGGCTGGCTAAAAATGGTTTCTTTTTGCCTAAAACATACTTAACCTTACTCCCGCCCTGCCTCCCCTCTCAAGTCACCGCCTGACACATTGAGAGTAAAATGAATGCCGATAGCGTGCGCGCTGTCGCTTTTATAAGGGAGGACCACGCCGCGCATGCGCAGTGGGATATGCAAGCAGGCATCTACAAACTGGAAGAAACCTCCAGGGAAGCATCACATTCGAGGAATGTAATGCTAAAATTACCAGGTTAAGTATGTTTTAGGCAAAAAGAAACCATTTTTAGCCGGCCAGACTGAGGGCCGGCAAAATGTTCTTTTTTCCCCTAAATAGAGGTTTCATTTAAATGTAATACAAAAAGTATGGGACACACAGCAGTTGTTCTTGTTTGTATGTTAAGCTTGTCCGTAATTTTCTGTTTTTTATTGTTTTCTAATGCAGCCCAACTTACCCCAGAGGTGTCTGGCACGGCCAACGTGATTAGCTTGGTAAGCCAGCTGATGGATTGCTTCAGTGGTCGTGCGCTGCGAGCACCATTCGAGCAACCTCTAGGATCCATCATGACTGAGAATTCAGGCCATGTGAAATTCCTGAGTCAACTCCTGATCGGCATGAAGAACTGGCATTTTGTAGCATCATCAGATGACAATTCTCAGCCAGCTCCTGACCCCTGCATTGTCGCCCTCTACAAAACCGTGTCGTCGCTCCTGCAACTTTGGTTTGAGCTGAAGAAATTCACTCGTGACCACACACTGCACACTGCCAGATTCACCACTCGTGAACCACGTCTGACGAAGCTAATGCGGCGTGCGACAAAGGGAGCTACTGATGCCTCCACGAAAACTATGCCTGCACCGACAAGCACTGTGCTGCGAGAGACCTTGACCGAGTTCAGCACTCAAATGGTTTTAGCTTCGCCGCACCACCTGAAAGAGCTGAAGCCCCATTCTTTGTTTGTGAAACTCTTAGTGGATCGGCTCAAAAATGAGATAGAGGTAAAGTGAGAGTGTTTCCTACATAAACCGTTATGTATAAGGGCATGTTGTTTAAAAGAGAGAGTTTTGCTAACTTCTGCTGTTTTGCTTGTATAGTATTGCCTAAAATGGTCTAAAATCAGTTCCAATGAACGGTCGGGTAAATGTTCATTTGTAAATGGCCACTACTGAATTACCCATGCTTTTTACCGAGGCTGTACCGAACTGAACATGGCCAAACAGATGATGTTCGGTTCGGTGTTCGGCCTTTCAAACGAAAAATACCGAACTGAACATATTTCTACTTCTAGTTGACTGATTTTGATGTTTGAGTACACCATTTTGAGGGATTGTTAACTTTCTGATGGTCCAAACCAGAAGTTTCTAGCTCTAACCGTTCAGAAGTTATGAGACAAAATGTAAAGCGACAGGAGATTTCTTTACGTTCAAACTTGGTTTCCACATCTGTTCACTTCAAATTCCATGTGAACATAGCAGCATTAGGTGAGCAACTTGTACTTTGGTAAATATGAATCTTTGAAAACCAAGTTGTTTTACATTCCATTTTACAAATTAATTGGATTGGTAAATGGTAAATTTTAGTTCGGTTTGGAAGTGTTCTTTGTTCGACTCGTTTAAGGTTTGTTTGCTACGGTTCGGTTCAAAAATTTGTGGAATTTAAAACCCATCTTTCAAATGGAGAGGTATATACCATTCTTGAAGCCAAAAATGAAAGACGTAACAACAACTTAATGAAACATCAAATTTACGTGAATGGCTAACAACTGGACAGTAATAGCCTAGTGAGCTGTATATTTAGTAATGCAAAATCCCTTGATTATACTGTAGTAGTGCAATGACATTATAGTACATACTAGTGATCGGGGGAACCCATGTTACACGCTATCGTATTATTCGTTTACGAGATGCACGTAATACCGTAATAATCTAAAAATGTTGTGTTGCTTACTTTGAAGTACGGGGATCATCTTGGCAGCATAGTATACGCTCAATTTCAAAATAAAAAAAGATATCTATACCATATAGATATATTTTTGCTATAGATATCTTTTTTATTTTGAAGTTATGCGTATACTGTTCTGCAAACTGTAATAATTTGTAATTGCGCCATTGTCGTTCCCAGTGGCAGAAGTTCCTGTCTCTGCGACACCAATTGTGCCAGGAAAGGTCTTCATGTGGTTTCCCTGAGGTTTCACTAAATAACTTTTCGTTGCTGTACCTATATTGATTCGGCTCTTCCATTAATGGAAAGGTTTTGGTTGAGATAATAAGTACTGTATTGGAATCATAGGAATTGCAAAAATTGGTTAAATAAACCCAAAAAAATCCGAAATGTTGGCGAAATTTGCCTTCAACAGCCTTCCATTGTCCATGACATTGACCTGTTGTCACACATCACGATGTCTCTGCCGTGCAACATATTTTTGGTGGTGTTGTAAGTTCAAATTCTTACATAGTTTTCTTCAACAGTTTCAGTGTTGGACAAAAACTTGTTACACCGTTTCTATGTTAATAGCCTTGGTATGTGGTCCAGTGAATTAAAATTGTTGGGTTTAGATGCAGGTTGTACAGTATGTGTGGAACTCCACGCAACTGAAGTACTAACAGCATTTAGTCTATTATGCATCAGTTGTTGGAGGTAAAATAACGCTTTATAACCGTTCTGAGAGGTTTATTGAATGTGCAGATAATAATACAGCCTAGAGAAATGGGTCGTTATTCACGTATCTTAATTACATGAATCGAAGTAGTGATTTTGCCAAGTAAACTCCTCAAAATATAATCAGTTTTATTGTATTGTTTGCAGTAAGGTAAATTTCTGTATTAACCTCCAAGAGGGAAATTTGGGTAGCTTTGGCTTTACCAGCTTTGTCGCGCTGAAGGTATGGTGCCTTGTGGTACAAATATGTCAGTTGTGTGTCCTAATTTTTTGTTCTGTGGGTATTTTCGAAAATAACTGGAGAAGGAATTTGTACTGATTCATGATACTACCGTAAATCGTGTATTAACCCTTTCCTTCACATATACGTTTCTACGCTTCTACAGGATTCACACACATACGCATTTTTACGCGTTTCGTGTATCTCGCACTTCAAATTATTGAGATGTAATTATTAAGCAGTTTATTACATTTTTTAAGTCATGGTATTGAAGCTGCCTGGATGTTTTAGAATTAAAAATAAAAACTTGAGAACAGTTGAAAAGTTACAGCTTAATTTTCAACTGTGATGCACAATTGTGGAGAAACTGGTAATTTTCACGAGGAAATGGGGATGAAAGGTCTCGTAAATGTCCGTGAAGTAAAGGGTTAAAATCCCAGTTGAAGCTAAAGCCCTCCACCTAAAATGCTGTAAAGTCAAAGCCCACCCCTGAAATTGTCGTTTTTCTAAGAAAAATTACTTAAAAGTTACATGATGTGAATAAAGATAGTACTGATTGCTATGTGTACTGGCCCCCTTCTCCCTCCCTGTAGTAATAGTGGACTCTTCCTTTAGCACCTGCAAAAGGCCTGGGCATCTCTCAACTAAGCCTCCTCCTTCTTCACAGCAATTAAAAGGGTGTAAAAATTGGTCTTTCAGAGATCGTTCAAAAGCTTCGAATTTTCTGTAATAGATGCCTAGAAAGGTAAAAGTTATTCAATTGATAATACATGATTTAAAGTCCACCCCCCCCCCCCCTACTTTTGCCAAATTAACTGCATGGGCGTTTAATCCACGATTTTTACGGTAAATTCGTTTTGGCCGGCTGTTTGCAGACCGGCTCGATCACTTACTTTTGGCAGCCAACTCCGGCTAGCACGACACGTGTGATTTACACGTGATTCAAATGTGAATGCGTGCTGTGCCTTGTTAAGAGGAAGTTATCCTCGTGCAAAATTATGAAAAGAAGCTTCTAGCATTTGTGCTAGAGAGGGGAAAACGTGAATTGCGTGGCCTTAAATGGCACTAGCTATGACCTGGGTCAGCGCGAGCTTAGCACACACTGAATATTATAGCGTGAAATCAGTGTAGGTAGGTGGTAGTATTAAAATAGTTAAACTGAGTTAATTTTGGCTTAATTATTTTTTTTTAAAAAGTCTCCCTCATTGAAAAATGCAACTATCATACTTTGAATGTTCTCTAACTACGGTAAAAAATTTGTTGACGCTCAAGCTCAAAGTCAAAAATACTCATCAGTATCTTGCTAATTTTCGACAGGCATTTTGTCCATACTGGTGTAAAATATGGTGCTCCTATCTTCTTCCGGCTTAAATAAACGTGCTTCGTCTGTTATCTACATCGCTGTTTTGCTAGCTGATCGAGGAATATTTGAGAAAAACGCGAGAATCGTAGCCCACAATGTGTGTTAGGCCGAGCTTGCTGTTGTTGCTGTTGTGCGCCAGGCCGTGTTTGTTCGCTGTACAGGGTGGGGCAGAAAGGACGGAACACCCTTGGCAATAAAAGATGGTTAATGTTAAGATAATGAAACTTTGCATGGTATGTAGGCGAACGGGGGGGGGGGGGGGGGGG
>JAHWFP010255381.1:20520-75016 GCA_023313725.1 Lithobius niger
ACAATCGATCAAAGCGTTCTTTCCACGAATTACAGCTGGGAGACTCAACAACGTGAAACGGGAGGTTGTTCCAGGTATGTACAGTGCGGTTGGAGAAAAAGTACTTCCGTGCGTCAAGTCTCGCATACTGCTTCAAGCCACGCACAATCTTAAAAACCTGCAGTAAATCTCCCCTGTTTTTGCGCTCAACAAGAGTAGTGAGCTTAAGTTTCTTAAGTCTCTCTTCATAGGTAAGGGTACGCAGCAATGTCAAAAGGCGAGTTCCACGTCGTTGTATAGTTTCCAGGATTTGGATGTCCTTCGCCAGGTAGGGATTCCAAGCCTGAACAGCAAATTCAAGATGTGGGCGGATGTAAACAGTGTAGTGTGTACGCAAGGTTTCAATATCTAAATACGAGGAGTGGCCTCGAATCTGACCGAGAACAGAGTTAGCTTTTCTTACTGCTGCAAGACACTGAGCACTAGATTTAAGATTTTCAGTGATAACAACTCCTAAGAGTTTTCACTTGGTTCGCCGTAGGTAAAATTTTGTCATTCAGTGAATATTTCTGATGCGTGTTGTTATACCCAATGTGGAGTACCTCACATTTATCCACATTGAAGGTGATCTTGTTACGATTAGCCCAAGCTTGCACATCGTTAAGGTCTTCCTGCAATGCCTGAATGTCATTTGGAGACCTGAGTTTTCTACAGATTTTAAGGTCATCGGCAAATAAATTACAAAAAGAGCGGATACAATCTGGCATGTCATTAATAAAAATCAGGAAAAGCAGTGAGCCTAACACAGTACCCTGAGGAACATCACTGGCGACCAGTTTGAAAAAACATTATTAATTACAACGCGCTGACGTCTGTTATGTAGATATTCACGAAGCCAGTTGTAAAGTTGTCCACAAATGCCAAAGCTAGCCAGTTAGTTTGTTTACAAGTATTTCATGGTCAACAGAGTCGAAGGCCTTTTGGATGTCCATGAAGACGGCATCACAAGGAGTGTCCTCCTCACAGGCCTCTGTCCAGAAGTCCAGGGACTCAAGCATATCTCACCAACAAGTTTAGAACAATAATGATAAAATCACCGACTACTGAAAAGGCTCCAGTAGTTCATATAGGCTAAAAAGATCCCAAAGCCCGCCTTAAAGAATTGATGTTTACATTTTGTACACTTCAAAGTAAAGGATATTTACTAAGGCTATACCGATTCCGAGCTGCCGAGACAACGGTGCGCCGTAAAACCATTTGAGTGTATCTTTTTAACAAAACAAACCACACTCCGATATCGTTTCCAGTTTGTTTTTAATTACATTTTGTAATGGGGTCATCATTTTATGCTCACCCTGTATTTGTAGATCTCAGGAATTTCCGTGAATCTGACACTTTAAGCAAGAAAATTGGATTGAAGTTCGTGACCGCTATCAAGCATCGTCTATCTGCGATTAAGCAAACCGTGACTTATTTTTTTTACCCGTTATCAGTTCTGGGGGACTTCATGTGAGATAACCGTCACAAATTAACAGCAATAAAACAATCGTATCCTTGATATTTAATTACCAGTCAGTAAAGGCAGCCAGTTAATGCCTGGATAGCTTTATTCAAACAAATAAAAATACTGAACGGAATTTAAAGCAACAAATGCCTGTCATAGTATTTGGGCCATTTAGAATAAAACGTTTTCATTCACTCTAACGTAAGGAAATGTTACAGAAGCAACGGAAATGGGAAAATGGTCAGAAGGCCAATGTACTGTTTAGTAAACGTAACCAAAATCCCCCCAAAAAGAGAAGCCACCAAGTTCCAAAAATGGTCGGTCTTTGAAAGTAGTGATATCATTCAACCCTTCTGCGGTCTATGGCGCCTTCATTCCCTTCTGCCGTCTGAGCGGAAGGCTCTTTTTTGGGCTAACGTGCACATGGTTGCTGGTTTAGTACCACTAGTACTATTGTTACACCATTACGCTCATCTCCGAAATATGAAAAAAAGCAAAGAAACTTACCTTCATCCAGAAAAACTTCAGTTTTAGTGTCATGCACCAGCACTAATTTAATTGTTTTGAATGGTTAGTTGTTAAAACTTTTATTAGCTTTAAAGTAACTTACCTCATAATAAAATTACTTGTTGTATTAGGATAATGGTTGTTAATGCAGGCTTGGCCATACCAGATATGTCGATACGTCATCAATTACAGTGTGCGAATCTAACAGTAGCCTATGGTTGCTGCTACGCTAGGCTGTTTTAGTGAAAAGAATTGTTCTTTCTAGAAGCCTGCTTGGCATTTAGCGAGTCCTGATTACTGCGATGCTGCCGGTGTGAAAAATGTGAAAATTTGCCAGTGGTAAAATAAAAAGGAAAATGTAAAAAACACGAATGTTGTGTGATAAATAAGGCAAAACGCACTATTGGAGTAAAAAACAATCAAATTATTCGTCTTCATTTCGGGCCTGGAATGACGTAGGCATGTCTGTTGTTAGAACACGAAAAAAAAACTGATTGTTTTTTTATCGGAATTGCTTTGTTTGAATTCACTTTAGCTTTCTTTAGTGAAATTACAGAGAAATTACAATGGTTACTGGAAAAGAAAAAAATTTATTAAAGAATTGTGAAACTGGTGTGTATTTGAAAACGAAGAAATAGTGATACAAAAATGAAAAAGTAGGGATGTGAGAAAAATGAAAAGCAGGTATGTGAAAAAAATGAAAAGCGGGCATGTTAAAAAATGTGGGAAAATATGAAAAGTTGGAATGTGAGAAAATGTGAAAAATGTTGGTGATTCCGGCAGCACCCTGTGATTAATAAAGGTGCTCGGTTCTGCTCGGCATCACTGATCGGCTCGGTTATGCTCGGTGTACCAGGCATTTTTTGAGCGCTCGGCATGGAAAAATGTGCTCGGTACAACCTTAATATTTACCATTCCAATATCCTTGCAAATTTGCGACAGTCAGGTTTTTCTGTTGTTGGAGCGGCTCAGAACGACTGTCTTCATCAGGCTACCACATCACCGCTTACTTCGTCGTGATCGTTCGTCTGCTTTACGAACGATCACGACGAAGTAAGCGGCGATGTGGTAGCCTGATTAAGACAGTCGTTCTGAGCCCCTCCAACACCAGAAAAACCTGACTGTCGGAAATTTGCAAGGATATTGGAACGGTAAATATCATTTACTTAGAAATCTAAGCGTATAAAACGTAAACATGGACTCGAATTTTCAAAGAAAGTGATGTGACATTTTTAACTTGAAAGAATTACGTTTGCCGAAAAATGAATTCATTGATTTGGTATTCCATATTGGTTCTGTTATAAGCTGCTCTCTCAGGTAACCGCATCTTATAAGGTAAAACAAAATGCACATACAAATTGTTCGTTTTGAGTTTTAAAAAATTTTTAAATACTGAAAAATATGTAAAAATAATGAAATTAAATTGATCACTAGGCAAGCATTTTATGATGTAATTATTATTTTATTATTTCCCAATCGGAAGACCAAATGGTCCACACTTGCAACTACAAAATGTAGGTACACTGGCTTATGCCACACAAATAAAACAACAAAAGATAGAAGAACCCAAGCTAAAAGAAAGCAAGCCGTCAACTACATGATGTCACCGTACAGCACCAAATTCCACACATTCATGGTACCCCTCTTTGACTGGCACATGTACAGACTGGCACAGTAAGCTTTCAGCAGGCACTTCTTCACAAATCTGTCGCAAGTGCCAAACTTCGCTTTAAGAGTGTTGCCTGTAATGCACAATGCCAGCGAGTGTCCATAACATCATGCAAATCCTCACTGATGGTGCGACCCAGATACCTAGCACTCGCAAGCATGCAAGCTTGGAAGATTTTTGGTGGTGTAAAGTTCTTGCATCCACGACCTTAGGAACAACCACCAGGCAAACCGTTTTCTAAGGGTTAAAGCACAAATACAGCTGAGTCGCAACCTGTTCACAAACATTCAGCAGCATTTGAAGAGATTTGGCAGAGGGGCACAGAATAGCAATCTCGTCGGATAACAAATATTGTTCACACAAATGCCCCCAACATGGCAAGTGACTGACTAAAAGCATTCCCAAAGTGACTGACTAAAAAATGTATACCCAAGTCTGTTGAATATGGAAGTGAGGAATATTTCTTAGGAGTACGGAATTTTTTTTCATTAGTTTTAAAAATGCAATGTGGGTTGTTTCTTACTATCTGCAAAATATACTAACCTTAAATAATACATACTAAAATCGCTATTTCTATATGTGCTGGTCGAAAGTATCTATTGGCTGTAAATTTGGCATTCTGTTCTCGCATGCTCATTTTTCCCTAGAAATTTTAAGTTGTTTATTACTGGCCAGCTTGGTAACCAAGTGCACACGTGCAAGCACGCAGCCCTCCTATAAAAGCTCCGAAGCACGACAAGTAGTCATCTGTTCTTCTCTAGCGGCCACTGTGTGGACACTGCTATAGTTTTTCCCGCATCCTTTGGTCATTTTAAAGACCCTTCCAACTGCGATGGCAAGATCTAAAAGCACTCTGAAAAAGCGCCATCTCGGGAGACCAGTCCTCCGGCAGGCCCATCTCCTGGTCTCCCTGATGTGGTCGTCGGCCCATCGTCTCCACTTCCTGGTTCGTCGGAACCTTCGGCTGCCTGTCGCCCGTCTCGCCGTGATGAACCCCAGCGATCGTCCTTACCGTCGTCCCCACATGGAGCTACTGCTTCTTCAAGCTGATGCCGCTCTCCATCCGGCCCCCGCTCGCCGTGCCTGTTGGCCCAACTTTCATCAGCTCCATGCGGCACTGCTGTCAACGTTTCTACCACTTCTATCATCTCTTGCGGTCAGACCATGAACTCAACCACTGTACTTCAAGCACTCCAGACCGAACTTGGCAAAGTCAAGGAAACTTACTCCAGACTGAAGCAAAAGGTCAAGTCACAGAAAACTGTCAAGAATCTGAAACGCTCTAGGCCACCAGCTGACATTCCTCTCTACCGTTTGTCTTGTTCCTGTCGCCTGAACCACCCGCATCCTCCACCGGTCAGCCTCTTTCGAAATACCAAGGACAGGGCCATACGTGACTTTCACTACAAGCAACGGTGGTTTCTGCCTTCGCTACCAGCTTCCTTGCTGAGCAATTCTTACACCCTTGAGTGGGTTGCAGTATCGTCTTCAGATGAAACCTTTCGCATGTGTCGTCTTTCTTCGCCGGTTGTTTCCCCGCAAGAGGCGTCGCAGCTCCCCATCTGCCAACAAAAAACACATAATATGGTCATCCAACTAAAATACATCGCTGTACAACATACTGTGAAATTCGATAAAATTGTCAATTAATTATAAAAATATAACATAAAAAATAATACCGCATATAATGGACACTAACACTGTCCAGCTAATTTTCAACACCCCTTCATCTGGTGGCTTCTGTTATTGGACTACATTTTACATCGTCGTCTGCTCCAACCACTTTGTCTGGCTGCACGTTATCATCTCGCTCAAGCTTCCACTGTCGGTTAAATCGCTCACACAGATCTCTTCCCACTAAGTGTGCCAAGTAGGGAATGCAGGCCGTTGGATGTTCAGCAAACTATCAACTTTTAACTCGTTGCCGCATTGCTAGTGACTCAAGACCACCTCAAATGTTGGTCATTGGAAGAATTTGACCGAAGGAGAGTACAAGTACGTCCCCAGTCTATCTCATGCCCAAAAGACTTGCGGTTATCATCTTTCTTATTCCTAACATTCGCCATATGCCGTGGTTCTCACCCCTTTTCTGGTCTCTCCAATATAATAATAATAAAAAACTTGATTACAAACAAACAAAATACACAAAATAGTAAACAAAAAAATGGTATCGCCATATTTTACAAAGGGCGAGATTTAGGCATGAAAGCCCAATCTTACACCTAACCCAGAACAAAATAAAACAACAGACAAACAAAAAACAAAAAATGCAAAAAGCAGAATGCAAGTATGTTAGGGCTAATACTTAAAAAAATAAACAAAATAATTTTAAAAGATAAATATAGAAAAAGTGCACAAAAGGACGGGGGGGGGGGGGTTCGACCACACTAGGAATTAAAGAAACGTTGATAAATACGGTTTTTAAATGCTTGAACAGAAGTGGCGTTCTTGATTTCTGCAGGTAGATCGTTCCATAACTTAATACTTTGAGTGAAAAAGGAAGATTGGTTTGGGGAGGTGTGAAACTGCAACTGTAGCCGAGTCTGGTAGGATAGTTGTGAGTCGCAATAGCAGAGTTAAAAAGTTCAAACAAATGGGATAGTTCTGTAAATTTAAGCGTCGTATACACAATCACAAGTGAATGCAAAGCTCTTCTGTTTTCCATGGAAATCCATATAAGCTTTTTTATGTTTTTACACCTTCCAAAAATACTCACCTCACTTATAGCTATTCGTGAGCTTTGAGCTCCTTTCTGCCCATGAACAACGTTTCTCTACCACCTCCCAGTCTGCCCCCAGGCGCAAAGCGTCCGAGCCCCAGCTCTTGCTGACCTCGATTGTTACGTTTTTCGTGGGTAGCGCTCTGTACAGTCACTCCGTCTTAGCTCCCTCCTTTCTTGTTGACGCCCGTGCATGCAGTTCTGACCAGCGAGATTTCTTACGAGACCTGTGGACACCGATTAACTCCCGGTGACACTCATCCCGTTTGCCACAATTGCAGAGAATGCAATTTCAAGACGATTTTGTGCGATTTATGCCGCAGTTTTGATGAAAAAACTCGTAGAGAATTTCGACAGACATGGAAGAAGTCCGACCAGCGAGCAGCACAAAGGGAAGCCGAACGCCGGCGACAACTCGAGGGTGGAGGAAAATCGAGTTCTCTCGACGAAAGATTGTTGCGGGAAGGCTTAGCAAGGATGATTTTCTCCCAGCCGATGTGATGAACAGGGATCACGGCACCAGTGAATCGTGTTCGTCGACACCGTCAATCAAACGCCACCAAACAAGCCATCGTCTTCCAAACGGCCGTCTCGCCGGAAAACGACTTTGGATGCAATCGCTGAAATGCAGGCCAACTAGGGGTGTGCGATCACAACTTTTTCAAGTCGAGTCGAGTTCGAGTCGAGTTGGGGGTTGAGTATCGAGTTTCGAGTCGAGTTCGAGTTTTTTGAGTATGGTTTTACAAACTAAGAAAAACTCGGGGAATTCTATGATTTTTCACACAAAAAACCTGGAAAACCCTGGGAGAAAAGCAAAGCCAGGTTTTTGGGCCAAGGCCAAAGTGCATTAAACACAGTATGGTACGCCATTGTGGTAAAAATTATACATTAATACTTTTGTGTTGAAACCTAAAAGTTCAATAAATAGACCTGATTTCTTGCAACATGTCAACCCTAGAAACAAGTAAACTGTTAACCCATCTGCGAAAAAAATGTCCTTCCAAAAATCACGGAAAATAACTTTGAAATTGACCTCAACTATTCTGAAAACCTGGCAAACTCAGGGGAAATTCTTTCAGTATTTTGGTGGGAACCATGCAAACGCTGAACCAAATAAATCAGTTTTTCCTGTATCAAAAACACTACACACACGACAGTCACTATATAACTACAAGAAATATTCCACAGTTTTTAAGCATTTTTTTCTAAATGTGGTAAGTTTTGTTGCAATTTGTTGAAGATATTACGATCTTTTTTGCTAAAACTCATCATAGATCTCCTCGGTCTCAAACTAAAGGTTGTAGCAGTCTCAGTCTGACTGACAGAAGCAAAAAGGAGTAACGAGATTCCCATCGTGATACTCCGTAAAACTCGAAACTCGAAAATTTCGAGTTTAAAGTTTTAGGATCGAGTCGAGTTTATACAACGAAGTCAAACTCGAACTCGACTCGAAATTTCGAGTTTTGCACATCCCTAAGGCCAACATGCGGACTATGTTTGAGGGCCTCAACCAAAGAATCACCAATACCGAGGAAAATCTGACGGCTTCTTGGGACTAAGTTTGACAAGCGACTGACGCCGATCGAGCGAGTCATTTTTGCGGAGCCGACTACTGCAGGGACACCGGCCCCGGGCGGAGCGGGAGGAGAAGCGGCAGCGACTCAGTCGCCAGTCGGGGACGAAACGTTCCAACTCGTGATGCTGCCAGACGCCGACCTTGAGGAGATTTGGACCAGGATTTAAATCTCGGGCCTTCCACGTCATTTGCATTGACGTCACCGGGATTTGGATACCCAATTCTGGGTTTACAAGCAGCAGCGAATAATTTCGTAACCCATAAAGAAAATATTTCGAGACCGAAGTCGGCACATTGCAGGCAGTCGCCGGCGACTGGAGCCCAGTCGCCTCATGACGATCCGCCTAGGGGGCAGTGCGGAACGAGTCAGTCGCCTTCTAGAGCAACGAACACGACTGATTGTAACCAGGATTTCCCTTCGTACAAGCCAGCGGCACAAAGAAGCCGACCGCGCAGTCGTCAATCGTCGATCACGGACAATCTACGCTGCAGCGGACAACCGAAACAAGGACAGCGACCGTCAACAGTTAGTCGCCATTCGCCGCCTAGGAAGAGCAATCATCACAGTCGCCAGTCGCCACAGCGAACACGTCCTAGTAGAAGCCACTACCGTTCCTCGTCGCAGCACAGAGGCAGGAAGGGGTCCAGGAGCCCGACTTCCGGATGTCCACGAGACCAAGGATGATTAGGAACGGATCAGGGAACGTTCCTTCATAAAAAGAAGAGATCTAGGAGCCAAGAGTCTTCCTCATCGTCGGGCAGAAATGAAGGGACAGGTGAAACATCAAAAAGAAAGATTTTTGAAATGAGGGTGCAAAAGGCCAGATACTACTCCCTTCGTCATACTTCAGGAAGAGACCGGACAAGTCCCCGGGCAACCCTGAGGAACCACCAGGAGCGTCATTCTCCAAGATGGAAGAAATCGCACAAGAACACGTCCTCCTTCCACAATCTGCAATGCTTCACAGATCCCTGCTGGACACCGCAGGACAACTTAGGGAAGGAGGCAGACCCATCGTAGTAAGCAAGGATCTCCCTTACCACGACGCTAACAAGCTCGAATTTTTCTTCAGTACCGCTTTTGGGCCCCACCACCAGGAACCACCAAAAGCAAGGAATTATGCAACCTTCAAAGAGGCGGAATATTTGACCGAAGCAGTCAACATGGACTACGACTCGTGCCTCAACAAGCCAAACTTCATAAGGATGCCGATCAAACAATATGAAGCAGAGGAGAGACTGCTGCGTATTGGAACCAGGGCGTCGTCACACGCTGAACTAGTGGCATCAGCGGCCCTTGCCGCTTTACAATCCTTCATCAGGACACCAGTAGGAACCGGGAATCCTTACTGATTGTGTGGACCTTCTGAAACAAGCTGTCGAATTTCAGAAGGAGGCTATCGATTGGAATGTGAGATCCATGGCGAACTTGGTGCTTCATAGGAGAGATGCATACCTTAGAGAAGCTCCAGCTATGCCTAAAGATACCCTCGGTAAGCTGCGATTGCTACCGTTCCACCAGACTGATAAACTCTTTAACAGAGATTACTGTCATTGGCCCCGGAGCAGCGGGACAAGACAAAACCACCGAGGAAGGAAAGCAGCAAGCCGAAGAACTTTTTCCAAGGGAAACAGTCAGAAGCCCTTTCTGGACCCCCACTTCTCGTTGGGACCCCAGCAAGGGGGGGGGGGTCAGCCCAACCAGGATCGCAAAGGCAATGAAGGACGCAAGGACAACAAAGATAGCTTTCCAAGGAACAACCCTTTCCCACACCGTAGGAGGAACGGCAGAGGAAGAGGGAAGTCGTCCCACTGACGTCATTTGGAACGAGCCGACAGGGGGGGGGGGGGGGGGCAGGCTCTCACGCCACCTCACCATGTGACGATTATTTACGGAAGATTCCTTCAGCTTATCCGTCATAAAGAACGGATACAGCCCTCCCTTCTCCTCTGTCCCGAGATTGGCAGCGGAAGCTCCTCCTCAGCTTCTGAACACAAGGGATCGCATGCTGGAAGAGGAATTAGAAGTTCTACTGATGAAAGGCGCAGTCACAGAGGTTCCACCGCACGAAGCAGGTTTCTTCAGTCCAGCAAGGGTGATAGAGAAGAAGGGAGGGGCAGACGGCTGATATTCAACCTTTCGTCAAGGTGCAGCACTTCAAGATGGAAATCTTAAGCACAATCAGGGAGGCGCTAAAAGCAAACGAGTTCACGACATCAATCGATCTCGAAGACGCCTACCTGCACGTTCCTTTGCACCCAGCGTGTCGGAAATACTTCAAGCTGGCTGCCAACGGAAGGGTTTTCCAGTTTCAGGTACTCCCGTTCGGTCTGAACACAGCGCCGCATGTCTTCACATCGATCCTGAAGCCAGTATTGAGCGTGCTGCACCAGGAAAGGATCAGGACCCACGGATACCTAGACGACTGGCTCTTGCGCAACCTCGCGAAAGAAGTGCTGAGAGAACAGTCAAGACGCACATTCAACCTTCTCAACAACTTGGGTTTCAGCGTCAACATGAGGAAATCAAGGCTGGAACCAGAACAAGTATTCACTTTCTTGGGAGCCGACTTTGTATCGACATCTTTCAAAGTGAAACCAGCAGAGAGCAGGGTCTCCAAGATCCAACAGCAGTGCAAGAGTTGCTCGGCAGACAACAGACCACAGCACGACAACTCGGCAAGCTCATCGGACAAGTGGACTCGATAGCGGACTTATTACCATGGGGACCATGGAGGACCAGGAGCCTCCACTGGTTCCGAAAGACTGCGTGAACAGGGCGGTCATCCTGGGAGGACATTATCCACCTCACCAACCTTCCAAGAGAAGATGTATGATGGTGGGGAGACCCAGACAACCTGAGGACAGGAGTACCTATTCACAGCAAAGTCTCGACGAAAACCATCTACACCGACGCGTCGTTGATTGGATGGGGTGCCCACATGGGAGACTGGCAAATTGCTGGAGTTTGGCCCCCGGTAGAGAGCAAACTCCATATCTACAATCTAGAGATGACGGCAGTGTTAATAGCTCTACAAGAATGGAGCTCAGCCTTACGAAACGAAACAGTGCAGATCCTATCGGACAACACGACGACGGTGGCCTACATCATGAGGGGAGGGGGAACAAAATCAATCTCCCTCCACACAGAAGTCTCGATGATCTTTCGACTGTGTATGCAGCACAACATCACACTGGTCCCCCAAGACACATAGCAGGAAAGTCGAACGTCCTGGCGGACCAACTCTCCAGGAAGAACAAAGTTGCCCCGGCAGAATGGACTTTGAACCTAGATGTGTGCCACATGCTGTTCCACAGGTGGGGACATCCTATAGTGGACCTGTTCGCCACATTCCAGAACACGAGACTCCAACAATTTGTATCGCCGTTACCGGACGAGAGAGCTTGGGGAACAGACGCGAGCCTGGACTGGAACGGGATGTTCGCGTACCTGTTCCCGCCGTTCATCCTTCTCCAAAAAGTCCTAACAAAAATCAGCAGGACGACGGGGACATTCATCTTGATTGTGCCCAACTGGAAAGCAGCAGGTTGGTACGTTGATCTACTGGAGCTCAAGAAGGTTGACTGACCCAGTTCCACTTCAAGGCAGGAACTGGGTGTTGGGAGGACCTGCTCTCACAACACCAAGAAGGAACATGGCATCCGGAACCGGACAGGCTTCAACTTCACGCGTTGTTGTTGTGAAGAATCGCCTCAAGGAATCAGGATTCGCACCAGCAGTGGTGGAGAAACTGATTTTGTGTCATAGAGAATCCACCAGAGAGGTCTGACACAAAATGGAAGAGGTGGCACAACTGGTGTGCCAAGAGACAGATCGACCCTTGTAACCCGGAGACCACTCAGGTTACGAAGTTCCTAGTGGAACTATTCGACGAAAAATTGTCCGTCACCACGATTAAGGGTTGCCGATCTACAATCAATTCGGTCGTAACCTTCTACGGAAGACAGGATATCATTGATAATGTCATCATTTCGAAGTTGATGAAATCCTTTGGAATCCTCAGCCAAGAATCAAGTCTCTTCAGCCTTCATGGAACCTTCCTTTAGTCCTGGAACACCTAGCAGGACCACCATACGAGCCGCTAGGAAGGGCATCCACACTGTTACTAACCCAGAAAATACTGTTCCTAGTTGCCATGGCGACGGCCTGTCGTCAAGTGAACAAGGGATGGTCGCAGGTGACACTACTTTACACACCGGAGTTCAGAGCCAAGACTCAGAAACCGGAGGAATGGACGAAACCAATCATCATACAAGCACTCAGCTCTATACTAGGAAGAGCTGAAACAGAAAGGACACAGTGCCCGGTTAGAGCACTGCGCTACTATTTGGATCGGACGTCTGGCTGTAATTCAGAAGATTCGGGTGTATACACCCCCCCCCCCTCTTCCTGGCAATAGATCCAGCATCGAATTAGGCAATCCGATCACCGAAGCTGACAGGCAAGAACCTGGCGAAATGGATGTGTCAGACGATTAGAAGGGCTTACGAATCTTCCAAAGAGTGTTTGGACTGCCCAAAGGATGTCCGAGCACACGAGCTGAGAGCCGTAGCTGCATCATGGGCTTTCGCTGCTGGTATTCCCTTACCAGAGATCACAGCAGCATGCACGTGGCGTCACAAATCAGTCTTTATTAGCCACTATTTCAGGGACGTGGGTGACAGCGGGTCTTAACCACCTAGGACCTCTGATTATGGCAGGAGCCATTACTCAGAAGAACCAAACTCTGATGGAAAAGAAGAAGTAAAAGGTAAGAAGTTAGTTTTAGTCTCTCTACCATCCCAGTCCCTGGCTTGTCCCGCCTCCGGTTGGACGAAGTCAACTATAAGTGAGGTGAGTATTTTTGGAAGCTGTAAAAACGACAATTTTAGAAGTAATAGTGGTTTTTACTATCCTAAAATGCTCACCGGAACGAAAACCCGCCCACCAATCCCCGCACAAGCCAGTAGGGGGTGCGAAAAAAGTGACAATCGAGGTCAACAAGAGCTAGGGCTCGGACGCTTTGCGTCTGGGGGCGGACTGGGAGGTGGTAGAGAAACGTTGTTCATGGGCAGAAAGGAGCTCAAAGCTCACGAATAGCTATAAGTGAGGTGAGTATTTTAGGATAGTTAAAACCACTTTTACTTCTAAAATTGTCGTTTTCTCTGACACTCTGATACTGTTTAATAAGGCTGGGCCGATAACAGTTTTTACCGATCCCATCCGATAACGATTTCGAAGAGAAAAATCTGCTGATACCGAATCCCGATACCGATCATTAATACAGTCCCTAATGAAGAAAAAAAAATTGAAATCATTGCATCAATAAGACATAGGCCTAAATAAATATAATTATTTTATAAAAATATTGGTTTAAAATAAACCTGCATATGTTAAAATCATTTAAAAACACAAAACTCCAGTAAAATTTTAACATTTTGCCTTGCAACTCCTAAACAATAAGAGAATGCTACTTGTAGTTTGGACCATTGGAAAGCTGGCGAAAAAACCTTCAAAATGGAGTATTCAAACGTCAAATTTGGTTGACGAGAAGTGAAAATATCTTCGATTTGGTTTATTACCGATTTATCAGGGTTTTATCTGCCGAACCCGATTTCTACCGATACTGCAAATATCGGTATAGGTAATCGGTATCGGCCCAACCTTACTTTTTTAATATTAAAAATAAATGAACACAAGCGTTCTGGACTTTTTGCACTTGGTTCAGCAATGTTTTTGAAGCACTGAAATAAATCAAATCACCATAATCCAGTAATGGAATAATTAATGCTACTACAAGATTACGTTTAGTTTTAATGTCAAGAAAATGCTTGAATCTTGTAACGCAGAACGGCATTGCGTGCTAATGTGATCCTTCCAGGACAAATGCTTGTCAAAGATAACTCGAAGGTTTTTTACATGATAGGATGTTTTCAATTTAACATTGTTAAGTGCAACAGAGTTTTAGCGGACATCGCATTTCCCGCATGGAATTTTGCACACAGCCTCTTGAGTGTTCTTTACTATCCCCATCTTTTCTTTGTCTTTCGATTTGAGCATTTCACGTCTCGTTTTCTTCATGCTCGTCTGCTTCTTTGTATAGTGATCCTTTTCTAAGACCACCTGCATTCTTAAAGTAGGTGCAAAACCCCTGCTTTCTTAGTATATTCTGCACTATGCTTGTAATTTCTTCTTGTAATATGTGAACGGAACTCTCGGCCCATTTCTGCCTACATCTATCAGCCCCCCCCCCCCCCCCCCCCCAATCTACTACCGTCCATGCCTTCGTTCTTTAACTATTGAAACCACCTGGATAACCAAGGCACAAAAACTGTTCGTTTACTTAATCAAAGTGTGGAGCTGCAATCTGTCTCAGGAACTCGAGCACGAAAGAGCTTGCAGCTCCGCACTTAAAGAAAGTAAAAGAAAAGTTTCTAATTGCCCATTACCTGTGAATTTTTGCATTCTTCCTCGAAGACATGTGCTTTCTTTCCTAGAAGTCAGAAGATGAACGATGTGGCCAGCTCCATAACCCCACTGCGCACGCGCGTGTGTAGTGCCTTCATTTAGGCAACAAACATTGTCATTTGTCATCCATTTTCCTCTAGCGTGCGCTGAGTATGCACTCTAGCTTTTCTTTCCGCCTTCCTTCGCTGTTTTTTCTTTAGAATTTAATGTCTTCCTGTGCCATATCCTGTCTTTCATCTTCCGTGTTTTCTACTGCTTCAAGACATCAAGCCAGGTGTAACCAACGTCTCCTAAATCTACGATGGGAAATCTGGATAGGTTACTCCTTCACTGTCAAGAATTCCAGCGCTTTCTCCATCCCACTCCTGATTTCAAGTTCTCCGACAGGCAGCGTGCGCTCAAGTGGACTGCACCATGGCCCGACCCAGTGGAACACCAAGGAATTCTTCCAAAATGGCCGCACCTGAAGGCCTCTGCCTATCGATCCAAAATTGTTGTCAGTCCATCGGACAGCCATCCTTCGCTTCGTTGTAAGTGATCACATTGATAAATTTATGTTGGCGTTCTTGAAGGCATCAATGTTAATCAGCCGTGTTGGAAAGACCAGCATTGAACAATCTACCGTTCTCTCATACGGTTCGTATTCTCTCTGGTTCTCAAAGCTTAATTGGCGTTTGGCAGCCAGAACTGAATACAAAAAGCATTTATGATCCGAGATATTTGAACGTTGACTACGAAGTTGTTCTTCTTTTTCAATTTCGAGGGCAGAATCATGTACGAGCCCAGCCGAGAACGGTTTGCCACTAGGATCATGAGTTCGTGGGTGCGGTTTATCACAATACCGCTCCCTTTCGGTGAATTCGTCGATGGAACATTGAATTTTACGATAAGCCGCATCCATCAACTGGGGATATGTAGGGTTCGCATCTTAGTCTTCTCATGCCAGATAGCTCCAACCTGAAACGATTGAATTTGGGGCGAAGAGAGACATTTGAAACCATTTATTGGCACAGCATCATGGACACTCGACTGGGTGGCGAGAAGCCATGCCCGTGTGTGAGAGAGAACCTCCTCTGGAAATTGGCAACATGGCCTTTCGCCAGTGCACGTGTGGTGCTCGTGGTCGCTAGAGGGCGGAACGTACGTGTTGGGATAATGGGCGGTCAGTCGCCATCCCAACACTCTCCCCCTCTCTTCTCATGAGAGGAGCCGAAGCTAGCTGGACGGGTCCTTCCAATCCCAAACTACTCAAAATATTGAATTGGTACAAAACATATGTTCGCCTGTGCAATGAATTACATGGGAGTGCATGCTAGCAAAGTTAACCTCACCGACGCATGTCAATCAAAGTTACGCGCTACAAGCAAGGGTTAACCGCGCCAACGCAATGTCGATCAAAGTTACGCGTTGCTCTAAATGCAATAAGGAAAAGAGAACGTGCGCATCTTCTTTTCACTTCTTCATCTTTACGATGACGTGGGTGCACCCCAGAGGTGCGACTTAGTCCGTACGTGTTGAGAAAAGAAACACTGTGGTATTCCAGGGGATACGTCTTAGTTCGTTGACACAAAAAGAATTTTGCACTGGTGCGCCCCGGGGGTGCGACTTAGTTCAACTGGAGCATGCCTAGTTGCACTTTGCTTTTCACAGTGGTGTGCTTGACCTAGGGTGTCACTGGGCTGCCGCCTGGCGACCACCATCTTGCTTCTTGTCGAACGGTAGAGGGGGTGGAATGCATGAGCGGAGGGTGTTGGGGTATCGTCTTGCCGGCAGTCATCGAGGTTTGTAAGAAATAAAAGAGGGTCCATGACTGCGTCCGAAATTTAAATGAGAAAGTCCGCATCATCTACGGGCAGGCCATTGTTGAAGGTTTCCTTCACCCTGCTCCCCTGCATTCATCCGAATGACTGCCTCCACATCCTTGAAGTCGATGATGCCTGGTTTGGCTCCCATGGGTTGGATGGTCATTGAGATCAGTTTTGCAGCCACTCTTGCCAATCCTCTTCCTCGATGTCGAGAAGACTGTTTCCCTGTGTAACATCATCATGACTTAATTGTGAAAATGTGCGGTCTTCTTTGTGGTTCGTTTCTGTCTTCTGTCTCCATGTTTTGGCTCGTCCACGTCCTCATTTGAGCCTGATGATTTGTTTTCGTCGGCACGCCAGTCCGGGCCTGACTCAGGTTCCAAATGCGAAGCCTGCTGGCTCTCGGGAATCCTCCCGGTCCGATTGGTCATCTGGCATAGGACTGGCATAGGAACTGCTGGGCCCAGCTGTTTGGGTTGAGCATTTGGGCCTTTCCTGTCCATGGTAACAGGGCCCTAATAAGGTTCCATGTCCATGATGTTGATGGTCTTTTGGTCCCTATGTTGTTGATGGAAACGACTCCGTAGGTGACGTTACTCTTCTTCATGTCACTCTGTATTGTGCCTTGTAAACGGGTTCTAGTTTTCTGTTGATGCCTTTGTTGTCGTCGGAAAGAACATGGTTGCGTATCTTCACCAATTCACCTATGGTGTAGTATGCTTTTCAGTGATTCTGATCATAGTTGATCTTTGATGATCGAGCCGCCTCTGCGAGATGAGCTGCAGCGAGGTCTCTTGCTTTGTCCATCTCCATTCGTTGCTGCGCCGCATTCTCTTGCGGAGTGATGTCTGCAGTCTTGTCTGGTACATTCAGCACGCGGAGGGGAACCCTGGGGTCTTCGCAGTACATCAAGTTGTATGGCATTTCACCCGTGCTGACATGGGGCATTGTGTTCATGGCTACTGCAAGGTCTCGAGTAATGGGTGCCATTTGCTTTCACGGTCTTGCAGGAACGCGCGTAGACAGCCTTTCATAGTCCTCTGTGCTCTCTCAGTCGCGTTCGACTGAGGATGATAGGTGGTAGTATGATAGTGTTTGATGCCTGTCATCTTGAGAAGGTTTCTGAAGACTGTGGAGATGAAGGACGGCCCATTGTCCGAGATAATTATCTCTGGATGCCCATGTTTTCTGTTAGGGATTTCCCACGATTGTTCCACTTACCATAAATACTGCTCCCTCTCCCTATGTCCTTCTGACATAGTCGCCGCTTCGGGGCACAAATTTACTTGGTTCCTGCTTAGTTTTCCTCTCTAGTTTTAATTAACTAGTAATTTCGTACTCACTGTAATGGCAACTCTTAAGTGCTAAATCCTCGGCCGGGGAAATTGTAACACTACTTGTAAAAAACAATGCACGCAGTTGATACGTTGTCTAGTACACTTTTGTATTGTATACGGAACTAAGCAGCAGTAGATTACTTACCTCTGTATTTATATTCAGTGTAACAGAACTTCCGAAGCATTGTTGTTAAACAGTTGTAAACTCATCTCAACACTGTCGGTCGGAGCACGGCACTGTTGCTCATTCTCTTTGGTTGTTTATCTTCTTGAATCTTCTGGTTCCTTCTTGCTCGAAGATGGTCGACAGTTTACCGTTCACTAAGTAATGGTCGTCCTTTTTCCGTCATACCAAGATAGAAATGGAGCAGCATTCGCCACTCTTGTTGACTAGCAACTTCAGTATAGACGTCGAACGCAATTGCCCTCTTCACCCTTTGGGTTCGTCAGTTCGTCTTCTACACTCGGAGAATCCGTCGGACTACACTGCCTCAGACATAGCCAGGAGTTCCGCAGTAAGCCCGGAGTTTTATGAGTCTGACGTCATGTAGCACCGACGAGAAGAGCCTTAACAACTAGAGTGAGCCAGACGACTGTGTTCCGGACCGAACAGTTTTTTCCTTCCTTTCCGCATGAGTGACGGAATAAAATAGAGTTGGATCCTGTAAAGCCCATGTACTTTTTACTCCAGAATACCTACTCACCAACAAGGAAGTATAGGCTATGCAACTCCTTTCCCTAAAAAGATCTAGGACCTCTAACTGCACTCGTGTGCGTGGTTGGCAACTTAGGCGCAAGTTCCTTTAACCATAAGATCAAGTAGGCCTATAAGTGGGCGTAAGAGGCCGTTGGGATTGAACCACGCTCTGCAAGGGACTTTAAGGTGTCAAAGTGCATATGCCATTGGTAACATGAGAAGTGGTTACATAACAAATGGTAGCATAGCAGACAGGGAAAAGGAAAAACGCATAACGTAGTTCACCATAAACGCAAACGATCACCATGGCTCAATTATGGATTCAACCTAATTTGCCCCAAAATAGAAACTGTCAAATGAATCCTGGCTACCAGCATTACAAAGGGATCCCAATTCTTACAGGATTTGAAACCTTCAAAGTCTGGCGCACATTATTCACATGTTTAGCAGAAGAAACACAGTGGCTACCCGATGTGTTGACTAACTTACCGCCTAACCCAGATGAAGCAACACCAGAACAAATGCGAGACTGGCAATAGAAATATGCCGAGTACAAATTAATGCTGATGAGAACCATCGCCCCAAACATTATAATCCACTTCAAGGGCTTACAATATGCAAAGCAAATCTGGGACCAGATAATCTTAGATTATGCTAGAACGGACCCGTTTGAACAAATGAAAAAACTCGGCGAACTTATGCAAATAGAAATGAACCCCAACGAAGATGTTGCAGGATACATCAAAAGAGCGAGAGCTTTGACAGTCGAAATAACAGCAACAAATTACCTTTTGACACAAAATGAGGCTTGTATTTGGACACTTCGTGGTATTCAACACCCGACTCTGAGCATCACAAGAGAATCACTACTCCGTTCTGGCAGTGTTGACTTTCCAACTTTACAAACGGAGCTATTGGACAGCTTGAACTATCCTAGCACCGAATCGCCTTCAGCATTTTCAACACCCCCAGCGATAATTGCACAAGCTCAGGCCTACCTCCAGCAGAACCCGGAATTACTCCAGGAGTACAAAGGTTCAGGTCAGGATCGACGACTTATAACGCCTAACCTAACTTTGCAAGACACTTACTGTGTGAATCAACCACAAGTGACACATTTTTTCTACAATAATAACCTGCAACAAGACCAAGCGATATATTCAGCCAACGATCCCAATCGCCCCCAAACCTACCAAATTGCACCACAGCAACCTAGGCGACCACCCCCACGAAGACAAGCATCAAGGCGCAGACCTACGTCGTGTATTTTCTGCAAAAGTTCGACGCACGATTTTACTGACTGCGACGCCGTGGACCCCTCAAGGCACCCCCAGGGCCACGTTGTGTACGCTGTTACAGATAGGGGCATCTAGCTAATGGATGTGGCACGCACAGCACGAGGACACGAGATCATTTTGGACCCGATGCAAATTTCCAACGCAAAACACCTTATGAAGGACCCCGACAGCAAAGGCAGCAAGTCCAAGTTACGCATAACCAGGACCAGTTGAACACTCAGTTAAAAAAGGCAACAACAAACAGCGCCTCCAACAATGAACCCTGAGGCGATAGCCTTTCTTTGTCAGACACACCAAGCCCTAGGCCTACATGTGGGGCCGCCGGGAGTAAGTGCGCCGCCGAAATATAGAAATGGACAAATACGACGGGACCAACAGGTTGTATTTAATACTTTACAAAATGCTCACATGCATGATACTTATACACATGATTCCGGTTCAAGTTTAACCTTAGTTAAGAACTCGTATAAATGTATAGACCGCAACAAATGTCCAAGGGTTAAGATACTGCTGGCATCTGACGGCTTTTGTGCATACAGAGTTTTAATTGGAGATATGAAAGTCACTGGCTTTGATCGTGACGGTAATTTACTCAAGCATTCTACCGTGTTGCACAATGTTGTCGAGTTGCCATCAGCCTCAAAAAACTTGCTGTCAGCCTCACGCATGATCAATAGGGGTTTAAACTCTTAACTTAAGAGACAAGGGTCTATATGTTAGAGAGAGATGTAAACCACATAGATTAATCATGTTTGATGAACGCAATCAACACCATTTCAATAAACCATTATTGGTAGATGAAACCTATGATGTCCAAGGTGAAACCGTATTTAGAGAAATAAGAGCTGCAGAATTGCAGGGTAACACTGATATAATTTTTGGTTTACCACCCTCCCTGAACTCTGACCAGCCTATTATGCACGAGAGAACCATCCCTAAACAGGTTGTAGCGCAAACTTTATCCTACCTTCCATGTATGTAACTCAGACTTAAACGATCCTTTATTTTCGTATCAGGCAGATCAGCCACTTAAAGTAGCTCCTGATCACTGCTTTCAGCCTCCAATGGTAGAAGAAGTCGTTAGGAACGATTTTCCACAAGTTGCAAATTTTGATAATTCTCAAACGTCATTACAGCTCATAACCCCTGAACTTGCCAATGGGAGGGGGGGAGTAGTTCCAGGGAATTCAGTATGCCGCTATCCCTAGTGGGCCGGTAGAAGGTCAACCAATTGTCCTAGCCTCTTCAGCTCCCTCTGCATTAGAGCTCATAACCCCCCCCCCCCCCCCCAACTAGAGAACGGGGGATTTTCAAGGAATTCACCATGCTATTCTATCTGGTGGGCTCCTAGACAGTCGCACGACTACCCAAGTGCCTGCCACGTTACTTTCATTAGAGTTCATTACCCCCCAACTCCCAAATGAAGAGGACTTTCAAGGAATTCAACCTGGCCTTCCACCATGCTTGATGTTTGAAGACGGTCGAGCCCATTTACGGGACGGGGACATGTCCCGCACATTCAATGTGGAGTTTTCGTCTCGCCTTCTTCCTCGGCCAGGCCCTCACTTGCCACTGCAGTCATGTCGCTTCGATACAGGATCCCGATGTGACCTGCCAGTCCCTACTACGACTTCTGTATTTCATCCTGTACATGCTACCCTTGACCGTCGGATGGGTCATGTATCCTACGAGAGGCTCCGACGGATGATCCTCAAGGGCACATTGGTTGCCCCCAAGCTGTCTGGGAAGGCTCCCCCTTATTGCGATGTCTGCGTGAGGACCATGCGAAGAGGTTCACACCCTGCCATTCCCAACCGATGTCTCCCTTCCCGAATGACGAATTGGAGCGTAGATGAATGCATTCTCAGCCGTGAAGAAGCGGTCGCGTTCTTTTTGTTATAACCGACCTAGGGACCCGCCGCCTCTTCAGCCATGTTCTCCCCAACAAATCATCCATCCCTGATGTCCTCCTACAGCAAATCCTTTGCCGGCAGGTGGAAACTGGACAGCGTCTTTGTCGCCTTGTTACCGACGGGGCCCTCATGTACCAGGCCCATCGTTTACAAGATTTTTTGGCCGTGAACAGCACAGTTCACGCTTGTACCACACCCCGCACCCTGAACAGCTTGTCTGAGCGGTGTCATTTGACGATCAAGACGCTCGTACGTGCACTTCTGATGGATGAGTAGCTCCCGAATCCTTCTGGGGATATGCCAGCCTTGAAGCAACATATTTACATAACATTATGTGCACTTCGGCCATCCCGGATGACGTCTCCCCATACCAACTGTGGGCTGGCAAGATACTCAACGCCAACACCTCCAAACGTTTCGGCTGCCTCTCCTATGCTTATGTGCACCCCATCCTCCGAGACAGCCGTCTCGACCCAGTGGCCACCCCAACCAATTATATTGGCTACGACGTTGACCGCCGTGCCTTTCGGCTTCTGAACCCCATCACTTCCCAGTTGATCGTGTCCACTGATGTCCGTTTCGTCGAGGACGTCAATGGGTCTGCGTTTTTTGCGCCCCCGCCTTCTTTGCAGATCTCCCAGTCCTCTTCGTCCTCCTCCAACGATTCTGCTGGGCCTCATGAACCCCTTGTGTTGGCCGTGACGTCACCTCCACCTTCTCCTTCCATGACACCCGAGTCGCCCCCGTTCCAGACATGTCCCTCATCTCTGTCGCCTCGACTCCCCGTACTTCAACACCGTTTTCTTCCGGTTCGTTTTCTCCTGCTACGTTACCCGGTTCTAGCCGCTCTTCCGCTTCCTCCACTTCCTCCCGCCTCGCCATTCGTCGTAACGGTCAGGTTGTCCATTGCTCGCGCCCTAGTCCCGCTGCCTCCGTAGCGCCTCACCGCCACTCTCGTCGTCTCCAGGGCTTGCCCCCAACCGTCCATTCCCTCTAGCATTCCCCTATGACTTATTTTGTTATATACACTGTTGAGCTTAAGTAGTCTAATGTGCCTTTTCTTGTGTCTTTTTCTTTTTTCTCCTAACGGTTTGGTGCTTCGCAACAGCTACTTTTTTCTGTACCTGTTCTTGTATTGTGTCCCTCGCACACCCTGTCGAGGGAGGGGGGGGGACTGTTAGGCATTTCCCACGATTGTTCCACTTACCTTAAATACTGCTCCCTCTCCCTATGTCCTTCTGACATAGCTGCCGCTTCGGGACACAAATTTACTTGGTTCTTGCTTAGTTTTCCTCTCTAGTTTTAATTGCTAAATCCTCGGCCGGGGAAATTGTAACACTACTTGTAACAAATAATGCACGCAGTTGATACTTTGTCTAGTACACTTTTGTATTGTATACGAAACTAAGCAGCAGTAGATTACTTACCTCTGTATTTATATTCAGTGTAACAGAACTTCCGAAGCATTGCTGTTAAACAGTTGTAAACTCATCTCAACACTGTCGGTCGGAGCACGGCACTGTTGCTCATTCTCTTTGTTTGGTTGTTTATCTTCTTGAATCTTCTGGTTCCTTCTTGCTCGAAGATGGTCGACAGTTTACCGTTCACTAAGTAATAGTCGTCTTTTTTCCGTCATACCAAGATAGATAGAAATGGAGCAGCATTCGCCACTCTTGTTGACTAGCAACTTCAGTCAATAGACGTCGAACACAATTGACCTCTTCACCCTTTGGGTTCGTCAGTTCGTCTTCTACACTCGGAGAATCCGTCGGACTACACGCCTCAGACATAGCCGGGAGTTCCGCAGTAAGCCCGGAGTTTTGTGAGCCCCACGTCATGTAGCACCGACGAGAAGGTAATAATCCACAACTTGACGCCTTAACAGCTAGAGTGAGCCAGACGACTGTGTTCCGGGCCGAACAGTTTTTACCTTCCTTTCCGCATGAGTGACAGAATAAAATAGAGTTGGATCCTATAAAGCCCATGTACCTTTTACTCCAGAATACCTACTCACCAACAAGAAAGTATAGGCTATGCAACTCCTTTCCCTAAAAAGATCTAAGACCTCTAACTGCACTCGTGTGCATGGTTGCAACTTAGGCGGAAGTCCCTTTAACCATAAGATCAAGTAGGCCTATAAGTGGGCGTGAGATGCCGTTGGGATTGAACCACGCTCTGCAAGGGACTTTAAGGTGTCAAAGTGCATATGCCATTGGTAACATAAGTGGTTACATAACATTTTCCAATAAATTCTTTCTGAAGCTTCCGAGCAGCAGCGGTGTGAGCTGTAGAATTCTTCGTTGGTAGTAGCCAGACTTGTTTAGAGAACAAGTCCATCATGGTAAAGATGTATTTGTGGGTATTCGTGTTTCTGGTAATGGACCAACAGAATCGATGCCAAGGAAGTGAAACTTCCTGCATGCGATGACGGGTTGCGTGTTCCCAGTTTTTCTTTGTGAAACGGTCTTGGCTGTTTGCAGTCACTGAACAAATTGGGCCAGCGAGTGCCTATCCTCTGAGTTGCTGCATTGTCTTTGATACGCCCAGGTGATCAGCCTGTTTGTGATTGGGACAACTGTATAAATACGTGTGCCGTATGGATTTAGGCTTATACAGCCTCCATGCTGTCTTAGGTAGACCCCTCTGTTTGACGATTGGGTCGACGTAGTGTAGGCGTCCTGTGTCATCCACTGTGTACTTCCTCCTGATCTTCACAACATAGTTGTGAGTCTCAGTTTGACCTTCTCATTCGGGTCTGGTGAGGGTCATGACGATCCTTCGGGCATTCTTATCTTAATTTTGGGTTTTGTCCCTGATGTCTAAGATCAGTCGGTTGCTGATGAACATCATGAGGCTTCTGTTGTCTTCCAGATGATCCATGGTGGCCTGCTGAATGGCTGTGGGATGTTTCTCCATCTCTTGGTTGAAGGTCGTGGTCGGGTTTTTTTTTCGTTTGTGTAGTCGTCTTCTTCGTCAGAGTTGTGAGCTGCCGGGCTTCTGGATAAGGCATCTGCGATGACGTTTTGAGTGCCAGGGCGTTGAATCACGTCAAAATCGTAAATTTGAAGCCTGATCGACCATCTGGCGATCAGGCTCCAAACTTACGATCGAGGTATCTCATATCTCAAGTCCATCGAGATTTCCCAAAACCGATCCAAACGGAAAGCTCAACGAAGGTGCCAGCTAGTAGCCTAGCTGACACTCCCAAGCCTAAATCTAAGGCAGAACTCGATGCGCAATGGGAAATTTTGAAACACAGGTTCACGTTTCCAGATTTAACCCTTTCCCACTCATGCATCTTACCAGGTTTAGTGCTTCTCCTTCTCAGCAGGATTTGACCCAGATTTTTCTTAAGGGGCAGCTACTGGTGCAGTGAAGCCCACCACACCACAGTAAAGCAAGCATATTGTGGTGTGGTAGGCCTATATTGTTAGGCCCAATACATCTTTACTAGCTAGCTTTATTAGTAATAAAAAAAGTTTGGGATGACTGTATGGTGCTCTGCAAAACAGTTTCCAGTTTTACAATTTTTTTTGTAATACGGTAGTAATCGTAGCCATACGACGTCTCAACATATGCAGTCTATATTGCCAGCCAAGCATCCAATTTTAATTTTCCATTTCAGCAGTTGATTCATAAAGTACTGAAAATTATGCCTGTGAAATGTAGTCCTGGCCTAGACATGTAGGCCTATAAAAAAAACATAAAATAATGATATAATTTCTAGGGATGCGCACTGGCAAGCTTGTGTTTAGGTTTGCACAGCGTTTCTTTCATGTCCCAATAAAATAAAATACAGTACTCCTGTCATTAAGTCTACATCTTCTAGGCCTTTTTCAGTACTTTATAAATCACCCTGTATAGATCTACTGCTTAAATAAAAAAAAACCTCATATATTTTAAATTTTTTATTTTGTTTCGTTTCCTTTTATTTTGTTCTCAAATTGAGTTCCTTTGGTTTTTGTTTGCTTTCGTTTATGTTGCCATTTCGGGGAAAAAAAACTAGTGCAGAATAAAAGAACGAAAGCAAAAAGGTGGGGTGGGGTGGGGGTACGAAATCAATACACAAACCTGCATAATTGCATCATCTCTTCCTATATAGCTGAAAGAATATAAAACTAGTAAACATTAGGTCTGTGGATTGATAGGCGGGGTCGAACTTTTGAAGACCGGATCGTAATTGAGTGATCAAAAATAATTACGTGCCAAATTTTTCGTATCGCGATTTTACATCCCGTATAGACCTTCGCAAAATAAAAATTTGTCTTCAAGCCAATAATCTGTAGTACTAATTTAGGTTGTGGAGATGTTTATGCCGATGTAGTCGTAAGCTTTTATTTGAATTGCGCCGCCGTCGTGTCATCGCGAACATTTGCTTTTTTTTTGACGAGTTGGCCTAAAACGGTTGATTTATACAGTAAAATAGCCAAATAAAAACTATCCGTAATGAATAGAGAGTAAGCAATTTGAAGATAAACCTACTGGGAGATCGTGGAATGGTCCAAAGTTGTCCAAAAATGGAAAAGTAGTTGACCGCGTGTCAAATTTTTCCTACGTACTGTCCCGTTTCGGTTCATAACCACCGCCATTACGCAGCGGTTGTTTTTATTCCATTAGGCCTATCCGTACATCACGATCATCGTTGTGTTATTTCGAGGGCTAATATCTTACGATGACGAAGACATTTTGAACAAATTGACGTTCGATTCGTTTTTTTTTTTGTTTGCCAACGCACACAATCTTTGTGAAAACGAAGTATTAGCTTCGAATTTGACATCGCCATTGCTCTACAACACGGTATCGGGCGCTTGGCAGCTGGCTCAAGGTCACAGCGCTTCCTCTTTCCAGAGGCCTTTCCCACTACCTTGAGCGCGCTACGCAGCGAAGCTCCTCACGAAACAGACAGTTTCATTGGTTGCCCGCGTTTGATCACGTATAACGACAATTGTCATTGGCTAAAAGGTCTGTCAGCTGCTGTAGCAAGTGTTCCGATCTGTCTGCAACCACCACAAGCTTTCAGCCGCGTTTTTAAACCTATTCCAAGCCATTCCATGAGCTCCAAACGAACTCTAAGCATGCCGGACGGTTGCGGGCGGATTGAGGAAAAACGGCCGCGTTTTTCGCGGGCGGTTGCGGCCGGATTGAGTGGGAATTTCTAGATATGCTTAGAAATCATCAAGATTCATTTTCTAAAAACGATTTTGATCTAGGATGTTACGAGGAATACGAAGTTCCTATAGATACAGGTGAATCACAACCATTAAGTTCTAAAATATACCGAGTTCCTTTTCACCAACTTGAATTATTGCATAAATACAAGAGGGAAAATCCGGATGGTTACCTCCTTGTCAAATGATAAAGAGAAGGCCAATTGGTTATAGAGTAGTCGTAGACCTATGAGGCTTAAATTCTGTCGTGGAAAGTGTAAGCGTTCCAATACCTACCATGACAGAAAGCATGGCTCACCTTTGCAGAGCTAAGTATTTTACACGTTTAGACTTCAAGTTCGGATTTTACCAACTTAAATTAGCTGAATCAACTAAACCTAAAACGTGTTTCTCTGCAAATTCCAAAACATATTTTTTTAACCGGCTCCCAATGGGCCTTAAGACAGCCCCTGCGCACTTCCAATTTTGTGTACAATAAATATTTGCAGACGTGCTAGGAGCCTATTGTACCGTCTATCTTGACGATTGTCTCGTGAGTAGTCCAGATCTTAAAACCCACATCAGTCATATGAATCGAGCACTGGAACTAGTCACTCGTTCCGGACTGAAACTAAGCGTTGAAACATGCGAATTTACACGTAAACAGGTCAAATTCTTAGGTTTTGTGTTAGGCGAAAATGGGTTACAACCTGACAGCGATAAAACAAAGGCTATGCAGCAATATCCTACACCTAAGACACCTAACAAGTCCGTTCATTCTTAGGTATGGTAAATTTCTACCGACAGCATTTTTTTCATTCGCCGAAATGTCACAGATTTTATCCAAATTAACAAGGAAAAACTGTAAATTCACATGGGGCGAAGATGAAGAAAGAGCTTTTCAGGTACTTAAGCAAGCTATGCTTAACGCTGCAACGCTTAAATACCCTGACTTCTCTAAACCTTTTTTTCTTGAAACAGATGCTAGTGGAGTATCGATCGGAGGTTGTTTAAGTCAGTATCACGGAGGTATAAACTATCCGTTAGCTCCGTTGCTCACCGAGGCAGAAAGGAAGGAAACAACTACAACTAGGGAAATTCTAGCGATTATACATTGTATAGACTCTTTCTTTGCTATTTACTTGGTAAGATGTTTTTCCTGACGACAGACCATTTAGCAATTTGCTATGTTTATTGTGCTCATCCCGTGGGGGCCCCCCCCCGGGTGGGGGGGGGGGGAGGTCAACTCAGGAAAAACGAATTCATTTTACGGCATAAGTCAGGCCGACTTCTAGTGGTTTCTGACGCGCTATCTCGTATAGAGACACCAGTCCCTGTGTTAGGCAGTCAATTTCCTGACTGAACACGACAACACCTAGCGGCAGAGCAATAAAACGATCTGTTCCTAGGGGAAATCATAAAACGACTTAAAGATCAGTGCTGAGAGGATATGATCGACGCTTCAAACAAGCGAAACATCTTTTATAAAGATTACGACGGAATTCTATACAGAATTCGGCTTACAGACCCAAATAAAGGCTGTATGCACAATCTAGAACAGATGTGTATACCAAAATCTCTACGGAATTATTGTATCCGAGATTACCATTCTTTCCCAGGTGCCGGATATCGCGGTGCCCATAAAACTAGAGAATTGGCCTAAAATGTTCGATGATATTGCTCACTATGTTAAAACTTGTCAAGTATGTCAAGCTTACGTTAGACCTAACAAGCCACGCAAGGCAAAGCTAAGAGCTTACCAACTTCTACAGAGACCAGGCCACTCTTGGAGCTTGGATCTCATTGGACCTTTGAATAGAAGCGTTCATGGGAACGTCTACACAATGACGTTAATTGACGACTGCAGTCGTTATGTAATTGCAGTCGGAATTCCCAATAAGAAAGCTGAAACCATAGCTAAAAAGTTGTTTTCTTAACTCAGCTAGATACGGAGCACCCGTGCAACTGCGCACAGACAACGGAAGCGAGATAAACAACGCTATTGTGGCAAGATTGTCAAATTTCTTCAATATTAAACAGATAAACTTCACTCCTAACACGTCGTGGGTAGGAGGGACAGTAGAAGCAGCAAATAAAAGAGTACAGACAGTATTATGTAAGATTTCAGCAAGTTGTTCAGAAAATTGGTGTGGATACCTCGAATTAGTGACTATAGCGCTAAATGCATGCCCTAATTCGACCACACTAATTAGTTCGCAATATTTACATCATGGTTCTGAATTCAGATTGCTGAGTGCATTACCTTTCGAACCACCATGAATCTGATATGATAAGTGATGACACTATAGTACATCTAGAAAGTAGACTACGAGCAGCATTTGAAGTTGCTCGAGCGCATACTTGGAAAGCAGTTAAGAGACAACAAAACTTTTATGATACACAGCACGTCCTTTTCGCTATATTGTAGATGATTACGTGTTGTTACGCGACTTCTTATCTATAAAACAAATTTCTACGAAATTACTTAGCGTTTGGACAGCACCGTACAGAATTATGGAATTTGTTAACGATGTTATCGTTCGTATGGTACACTTTTTGGATCGACTTAAAGTCGTTCGGGCACATATGAACAATTTAAGACCATAGTTCCCTAGAATGAATGCGGTTGGGTGAATGCGAAGTTCTTGCTTAATTATGTAAAGCAGTTTCTGTAATAAAGAGGCTGGGGTTGGAGGCTAAAATAAGGAACCACTAAAAAGGTACCGTGATTTTATTTCGAACAAGGATTATGTAAGGATTTAATTAATGGCTTAATTAGTCTTTATAACAGAAACAATACAACTAATTGATTAGATACATATTTGCATAAATATCATACATTTATTAAATGCATGAACCGAATATTTATTCGGATAGATCAAATTGACTCAAGATAAGTGAATATAATTAGGAGTCCTCTTCAAAGACGACCGAAAGGCGGCACGATCATTGTAACCCGAACCAGTGTAATTATACCTATTGTTAGAGTTTAAAGGATGGCATTACCAGTTGACAATATTTACGACATTTTCGTTGAACCTTAATTACTTTCTAGAAGTAGATTTAATTACAATAAGACCGTCGCACATGATCGAAAACTTCGAAGAATAACAATAAATCACTCCCACACGGGACAGTTAATTATATCGGCAGATAACTTCAAAGTGCCGAATACGGGGAACAAGTAATGAACCCGAAAACAACAATAGAATGATTGACAAGCGTAGAGGTCCCATTTGGTGATAAGGGCCCAAGCTGTCAAACTGTTACTATATTTAGAATTTCTGCAATTAATCAATACTACAATGGATTGACCATGGACAATAACGCTGCAGTATATAAACTGAAATTCGGAATGCATGATATCATTCGATCATCAGCTGTTCACCAGTTGCTTAACTATTTCACGCTAGTCACATTTTTGAGGTCCTGAATCAGAAGCACGCAAGGCCAGACGAGCTAGAGCCGTGAGCCGATAACTAAGACCGAGCTTCTATTAAGAGCTAAGTATTTCAATTCAGCAGCAATAGCTATGATTGTTAGGTTAACTAGTAATAATACATACGCTACTAAATTAGCCCGTGATCAAGTAATTATTTTAGAAGTATAATAATGATTTAGTTTTCCGCTCGACTTAATCAGTAATGCCATTCGTTCCACTAATTGCCGAATATTTGTAATCGATACCATAAATCATAACAACCTGTCACTGATTTAATTGGCCATATTGTGGGGTCAATATTGTGTACACCAGAGTGTCGATTAAAGGCCCAGTATTAGATGAATGATTGCTTATTATGTAGCCTTCCCATTTCTGTGCATAATTATTGCTTTTATACAATTGATTGCCCTTTTGCTATCCTGATAATAATATTTATTCTGGTCAAAAGTTCACTGGAATAGAACATTACAGAAGCCAAAATCAGAAACAATTTTGTTTTCATTCATAAAACAATGCAAATTATCGGCCACGATAATAGGGGGAAAAAGCGTTTTTTTGCCGATCTTATGCCGTAAATTAAAACAAAGTTTAGGGACATATTTAAAAAAAATTCATTTCTTACCTCTTAATGGTCTCTGAGAGTACTAAATGAGATAAAGTAAAAAGCTATATTTTAAACCAGTCAAAAATCAATTTTGCGCAATAAGCGATTTTTCCAATTGACTTATAATGTTAAACTTTAGGCCCAGGTGGGCATCTCTAAACATTTTTTTAGATTTTTTCCTTTTGAGATAGTGATTGGGTGGTCGAAGACCAACATTTCCGCAATATTACTATTTGAAATTTTAAAAAAGCATTTTTTCGATCCACCCTATCCTGCAGTCAATTAATTTTTCAGTTTCTGATGAGAAATTGTTTCTGTTTTCAATCAGTAGATGGAGCTGTTTCAGCTAAATTATTTCAGGGCAGTGCCCTTCAAGGCACCAAATTGTAGTATTTTCAGTGCTAAAAATTAAAACTTGTTATGCCCTTGTGAGTTCAGTTTTGAACTTGTCAGTAGACCCATTTTTGCTCAATTGACAAACTTGCTGCAGCTAGTTAAAGCTTGGATTAATAACTACACTTCGTTCCGGGATAACTCACATGCTAGACTTACCGCACAAGCAACACGTGCAAAACTTCGTCATAGATACTATAGTTTCTCAATTTTGCCACGAGAGCACAAACTGCGGACAATGCGGAAGTGACGGTTGAGCCACGTGACCACCACCGCCGCCACCACGCACTTGCTCCTGGATTTACTTTCAGTTTCAGCCTTGGCTTCGACTAGTCATCGTCGTGAGAACTATCAATGGAAACCTTTCGGAGAAAGTGTGTTTCTGTTTAAAATTATTATGAAGATGTATTAACTTAATAAACCTAGTGTGTATGTAAAGCTGAATACATATTTTTTATAAGTACAGAATGTAGGTCAAGGACATTTTGTGACTTCCCCGTGATGTTTGCTCAGAGCCCAAAATTTTGGGATTTGGACCTTGTGGGCTCTAAGCGGACATATCGTGGCACAGGGGATTTTCCAACGCTGAGCTTAATCACTGAAAGTATAGGCTAGGACGAGAAGAATACACCTAGGAACACTACCTGAGAAAACCTAGGACGGGAAGGTTTGCACATCACTGCAGTGAGATCGGGGCACAGCGGCGTTCAAAGCCTGTTTTTTTTAATGTATTCTATGCAAGCATTTAAATGTAGTCCACGAAACAATTGTGTATTTACGTTTATGTCAAAAACGCTAGCCCTAATTTTCATTACACGATCATCCAACGTGTGGTTCCGTCTGGCATTAAAACGCAACAGTATTTCTTAGGCTAGTAAGAAACATTGTTCCGTTTGCTACCCTTTCATTGTCGAAAAACAGTTGGTGGTAAGGGATAGGAGGAAGGACAAACAATCAAACAACAAATAAATACAACGTGCCTCAGGTTTATAGGTGTCGACTATTTTTCGTCGCATAAAAAGCTTCACGAAAAATGTTTTTTTTAAGCCCACTAAAACTTGCATGCGGCCACGGCTTTTTCGGACATATTAGTTAACCTACGATTGGAACTAACGGCATTATGCGTGACCGAAACATGCTCCGCCCGAATATTGCCGTATGCCATCGGCAATAAACCACCGGCGTTATAACAATTAAAAGACAGAACTGTCATGGATTTTATTTGCATATTATGTTAATAATAATAAGATTAATAATGCACAATTAATACATATATGAATATTAATATATTCAGTCTTATATTCACAAATAATCAAAATAGCGCATGTTCAGACACGATATTTCTTTGAAGACAGGTGCTAGCTCAAGAGAGCCGAAATATAATTAAAGCCTAAGCCCAGGTGTTGTCGGTCTTCTTTGTAAGATAACCCAGAAGGATTCCACAAATTGTAAGGGCAAGATGATTGGCATATTTATTGGACAGAACACCGAAAACCAATTAAGAACCCTGTTACTTAAATTAGGGAACAGGTAACCTAAATACCAACGGCTTCATATTCCAAGAAGTCCTAACACCTGTTTATTTGATTGGCAGCAGCCTTACAGAAAGGTCGCTCATGCGAGAAGAAACTTCCGGTCGTAGCAGCTGCTGAGTGACGTGGAATTTAGGTGCCCCAAATAGACTTGGCGGCACGCAACAATAAAGGAATTCCTTTGACAAACAATAGGGGCTTGATTGACAAGCTAGATAATTGGATAGATAAGGATTTAGTATATAAGGAATCCCGTTAAGAGAGGCGGGACAGTTACATTCTAACTGCTCCCTTGTGCACTTCGAAGTTCACGCCAGTACGCCATCCACTAATCCAGGCCGGAGGAGGGACTGAGGTTACGGCAGGAAGTCAGGTTATCGGGGACACTTCCCCTAATCCACAGCTAAGTACTCTGGCCTCAATTTATAGAATAGCTTAACTGTTCCTATGAATATATCACTCCTTTTAGATAACGATCTGAATAATTATTGCTAATCATTTATTTATTATTATTCCACTGGAATGCCAATCACTTGTTTAGTTAATATTGGAATCAATCGGTTGTACAGCATTCTCGTTATTTTGGTCGTAGTAACCTAAATTAATGTTCTGACCAGTTCTGGTGCAGATTGCTGTATAATAGCTTGCGCAGTTATTAAAATACTTGGGATAATCATTTGTTGTTTTATTATTGTGTCTCCATATTGAAGTGTCATTTGAATACATACACCACACATAGCTATCCTGATATCACGATATTTCTTGTTATGAACCCAGGCAAATATCGTGACAGAACGAACAAAAAATAATGCTGCCTCGGGCAGTACACAACCAGCTACGGTGGCATGATAATATGATTCACGCTGTGCAGCATTCTGTAAACAATAGTTCTCAAGCTACGCTGCAGTTGATTGTGTATAATAATTCGTATTATAAGGCATTCGTATAATAATTTGTGAACATTGGTGAAAAAACTTGGTGAAACAAACTTGATGATCATTTGTTCGGCAGGCAGGATAATGGCAAAATTCGTGTATGATTCGTAAAAAAGGCATTCGTATAATTCGTAAGGAGGACTCGTAAGGTGGTTGAGCACTATTCACATTTGTGGGATGTACGCCTCATACCAAATTTGTGGATGGTAGCACGGAGTAACGGCAAAGCAAGTCAGGTGTGCAAATGAAGTTGCTTTTCGAACTGGACCATAGTTAACAAGTCACCTATACCAAAAAAAATCTGGTTGTACTACTTACATTTTTCGTGATAACACTGCCACAAATGAGACAATGTTGTGGCGTGCACATACTTTTAAGAAAGTAAAGATGACATAATTAAACCAGTGATGTGCGCGAATGTCAAGCAAACAATAAAATGTTACGAAGGCATCATTTTAATCTTTTTGGGGGCCTTAAAGCAACAATCACTTTAGTCCAGTTGCCAAATGCTGATATTTGGCTCACACCTAAAAAAAACTGTGTGCACAAAATGTTTTTGTGCAGAGATGTTCCCTACTCCAAAACATAATGATGCCACCTTGGCACCCTTGAGGAATTCAAGATGGCGTACAAAAATGGCGACAAAACGGTTTTTTGCCTCGAGCGTCTCAACCGTTCATCCGATTGAATTACCAATTATGTTTAGAATAAAATTTCCTTTAGAAAAGATTCTCTTCATATTTTTGGTAAAATTAATCCTTCTTGCTGAAATTATTTATTTAAGTTCTTTTTGGTCATTTACGCATTTTACATACTACAGTGCAAAATGTATGTTACAATTTCTGACTTTAAACTGCTGCAGTACCAGTTTTAATTCGGAAAAATGGGCGTGATTAGGCTTAGATGAAGATGTATATTATCCAACAAGGGTAATTAAAACGTTTATATTAATTAGGAGCTAAGCTACGGCAGTTTACGTACGTTGTAATGCTGTACTTTTCGCTCTATTTTGCGACGAGTTCCATCTTTAAACTGCTGCACGACCCGTTCTAATTCTGATAAATGGAAGTGATTAAGCTTAGACGAATTCCAACAAGGGTACTTAAAGCGATTTATATTAATTAGGAGTTAAGCTACGATATTTTTTCTGCAATGTAGCGCTGTACATTTTGCGCTATTTTACCCCAAGTTCCATCTTTAAACTGCCGTAGCTTAGCTTCTAATTAATATAAATCGTTTTAATTACCCATGTTGGAAAATATACATCTTCATCTTTCGTCTAAGCCTAATCACGTCCATTTATCCGAATTAGAACGGGCACTGCAGTAGTTTAAAGATGGAACTTGTGGTAAAATAGAGCGAAAAATACAGCGCTACAACATAGGTAAACTGCCGTAGCTTAGCTCCTAATTAATAGAAATCGTTCTAATTACCCTTGTTGGAAAATATACATCTTCACCTTTCATCTAAGCCTAATCACGTCCATTTATACGAATTACACGGGTGCTGCAGCTATTTAAAGTCAGGAATCGTAACACCCATGATGCACTGTTGTATGTAAGATGCGAAAACGGCCTAAAATAACTTAAATAACGAATTTCGGCATTGAGGATTAATTTTACCAAAAATATGAATAGGAACCTTTTTTCAAGGAAATTTTATTCTAAACATAATTGGTAACTAGTTACTTTTCAATCGGATGAATGGTTTAGACGCTTGATGCAAAAAAAAAATTTTTTGTCTCCATATTTAGACGCCATCTTGAATTCCCCAAGGGTGCCAAGGGGGCATCATTCAGAATTGGGTTACACACACCACACATGTACACAATCAGCAATGAGCAATTGTGCAGAATATTCTTTTGGGTTTTCGTGCCGGCACCTACTAGATGTTACACAAATGTTGAAAAAGGATGCACTATTGTGGCTCCACTGCAATCACGGGAAATAATAATGACGCTGTTTGTATCTTGTAAAGAAGCATTGATGTCATGCTCCAATTGAATCGAGCAGAAATTTAATTGAACAGTTTGCTGTTGAAGGTATTTGTTATAAATGTCTGTTTTCAATTTCGTAACAGGATTGTCATATAGAGAGCATTCTTTAGTAGTTTATGCGTCGTTTTAATGCTCTGAATGATACAGTTGCCTTCATTCTCGTAATGTGATCATTTTTTTTAACCTTATGCCATCTGAAGCAAACTAAGGTCGTGTAGATGAACCGGCTCAATTCTGAACATATACATTTTTTAAAGGAAAAACAAATGTAATAAAGGGAAAATCAAAGCCGAATAGCTAAAGAGAGAGAAAAAATATTAGTAGCTCTGTGTGTGTGGCCAGCTCAGTTTTTGAACAGAGTGGAGGAGAAAATAAATAAATATGAGCAATAGTCAGCTCCCTATTTACCTATACTACCTGATAACCACACTACATGGTGACCTGGCGCGGGTATAATATATATTTCCTCTAACCGTTGAAGCTCTCTGTATTCTTTCGTTTGTTATGAAGGCAGGTTGGTTTAAGTATGGTGAATCAGTATGGTGAATTCACTTTTATGGTGATGTTAATTGTTTAATTTAGGTTAATAAGCTCTGAACCACCGATATATCGTATCGGATCGGCACAGTATCTGCACGTTATGCCATCCAGACTTTATTATTATTAAGTAATCAAAGCCTAGCATTAAGTACTAGCATCGTCCATTCGACCGTTAGCCTAATTAAATAACATGATTCACTCATAAAGGTGCATCTACACGGGGCGCTTTTAGTGCGTGATGCGTGATGGATGACGCGTGGCGCTCGCATTTTGGCGCTTTTTCATAGCGCGCCGTGTAGTTGCACCGGCAGCAAAATAGGCTCCGCCCATTTTGACGTGCGTCAGAAGCGCGCGTTTTAGAGCAGCTTGCGGCGGCACGAGAACGCCCAGTGTAGGAACACCGCGACATCAACAAACTCGAAGCACGTGCTATTTTTGCCGTGTTGGAGCGTGGCGCGTGGAAATAGAAATCAGTCTATTTATCGGCAGCATGCCGCCGCAACCTGATAGGATATTGTGAATCACGTGGTGGTACAAAGATGCTTACCGAACAAGAAAGCTTTGGCGCAATTATTGATAGCAACGAGAATTGAATCTAACCTCTTTTTTTTATTCATTAAAACAAATTGCCAAGTCCACTACGAAGCACAGAAGGCACTTGTGTGTACTTAGTGTGTTTTAACACAAGAATATGTTTACAAAAACGGTAACATCAACACCGAATTATATTGATGAATAATCTTTAAAAAAAACCTGGACTAAGTTTTACAGGGGAAATCTTTTTTTTTTATTACAAAAATGAAGTTGTAAAAAAGTTTACGTGTTATATTTTCCAGTTTACCAAAGCAATGTTTATAGCTGTGGGTGGAAGGAGGGGGGAGGGGGAAGATGAAAATGGGACCACCAATTTTTCAATGACCACCCGCCCCCCCACGAGAGGGGTGGGGAACCGGAGAAAATGTAAATGGGACAACCATTTTTAGTTTTGAATAGATTGCACCATAAATTAATTAGTTAACTTATGTTTATAGCATGTGTGTGTGTGGGGGGGAGGGGGGAAGGAAGAATCCGGAGATGGAAATTGGACCACCAGTTTATTCAATGACGCCCCACCCCCTCCTTGTAGGAGGGGATGAACAGGATAAAATGAAAATGGGATAACCATTTTCTGTTTTCAGTGACTGCCTCCTCCACCAATTTCCCTCCTCCCCTCTCCCATCAATTTCCCCCACCTCCCCCACCAATTTTTCAATGGGTGCCCCCGAAATTAGTTGAGCTATGTTTATAGCTGTGTTGGTGCAGGGGGGGAGGGGGGAGAGAGAATCCAAGAAAATAATGGCCCCACCAGTTTTTCAGACACCCGCTTCCCCCCCCCCAACCGGGGAGGCGGAGGAACTGGAGAAAATACAAGTGGGACCACCAATTTCAGATGACACTATGACACGGCGGGGAAGGAAACCCCCGCCAATTTTTCAGTGACTCCCCCCACTTCCACAAGACCCTAAAAAAAATTCTTGATGTTAGATAGAGATGGTAGATAGGGTAATCCAACCCTATCTACCATCCTAAAAAAAAAAAAATACTTATTCTCCAAACAAATCAGTGATCATATTGTGACATCCTCACCTTCACTGGTTCTAAAATATGAATCCCGTCTAGAGAATCCATGACCACCCCTTCCTCTAGCCCTGTGACTCCACCCCCCCCCCCCAGCTCGGGGGGTGGGGGGCACCCATCACAAATCCACCAGTGATAAAAAAAAAGACCGGTTCCGAAGTATGCTTTTTAGAAAGCAAGGTTTTGGAGGCGTGTTCGGAGTTTTTTTTTAATAATATCGACAATAATCGACATGTACTTTAAAGTTCCATTTTTGGTCGATTGTTAGGGCTATAGATTTACTGAGTTTGACAACTTTAAAACTTTTGACAATTTCAAAACTCATACAGTTTTTCTCGCATGTTACAATAGAATGTTTTGCCTTTATCTTTTTTTTACATAGTTTAATTTTTTATTTTTAGATTTTTTTAGATTCTTGATTTTAAGTTAGATTTAATTTTGATTTAGATTTAATATTAAATTTTGTTGTCACTTATGTACAATTCATTTGTAATACAACAATTCATGTTCACAAGAATTTTGAATTTCCAAGTAAATAATGCGTCTGCAATTCGTTTTCTGTTCTCATTTTAATCGTGACGCCGACAAATTCCTAATCTGCAAAGCGTCACGCGCTGTTAGCGTCGGCTGCCAAGTGGCGTCAAATGATGACGTAGCAACTACGTATGGGTCACGTCACCCCAAAACTTCTATTTCGAGCAGCATCTGAAAACGCGTGTCGCCGGTGCAAATACACCAGGCGTCACAGCGCGTGCGGACAGAAAATTACGGCGACACACGGCAAAAGCGCCCCATGTAGATGCACCTTAAGGAGTAAGTTAAAACAAGCGCACCTAGCCTGAACTGCTAGTTCAGCATAGTGCACTTTAGCCAGAAGCCAAGCCATGAGTAGTCCAGATACGACTTATAACTCAGTGGTTCCAGACCAGCTCAGAACCTTTCAGTCAGCTCCTGTTCACACTGGCTAGATCCAGTTCCAACCAGTCCAGCAAGAACAAGCCCAGACATGTTCAGCAAAATCCTAACACAGTGTCAGTTAGCGCTCTGGGGTATATAAGCAAGCCCCCAGCAGTGTAAATCAGACTTGGATTCCAATTCTAACACCGAGCGGCTACCATTCACTGAGCACCCCTGACCAGGAACCTAGATGAAGCAGATGTACCTAGATGTCTAGTTAAGTAGAACTGAAACCGTTACATATCTTAGAATAGTTATTGGACTTAGAATAGTCAGAGTGTATAGCTAGGACTTAGAATAGTCAAGAGCTAACATATTGGACTTAGAATAGTCATGCTAGATGTATTGGACTTAGAATAGTCATGGTATAATGTTGGACTTAGAATAGCCAAGGTATGATACAGGACTTAGAATAGTCAGTGTAGTTGTTGAAATACTAGAATTTAGGCCTAACACTGGCAAGGACGCATTAGCATCACCAGTAGTGTAGAGCCCCAGCCCCTTTAAGTTAAGAGTGCTTAAATATGTCGTGTATTAATCATCAGTGGGACTCGCATACGTTCAGTACTAAATCGTCCTGTTTATTTACTTACGACATAGTAAGCTTACACTACATTAAGAGCTATGGTGCTCCAACAACTACAATAGGCTATAACATACGACAACTTTTTTTTCTTTTAATGCAACCTACTAAGACCTTTGCACAAAATCATTCAAATACTTGGGTGGCTTAGTAACCCATCCAGCTCTTGTCACTTGTGATCTAGGGGCAGCAGGCTTACCATTTTCAGATGAAGGATCACCAGTGAGAGGGACTGCACAAGGTCTAACGGGAAGCTCAGCATCACCACTTGCAGAAATTCCTTCGCCAAAATCAAAGGTAATTGGCGTTTCAGTAAAAGTTTCTTTTGTTTTCATTAGGTGTTTGCTTGTTCTTCTCAGTGGTGTTCCCTCTTCCGTCACAATGTTGTATGACCTTGGATACGCAGTTGGACTTTTAATTTTACATGGTTTCCACACCGACCCCTCCCTGTACCTTTCGACATCACCCTCTGCCAGTGCCGGCAGCTGTTTACCTGATTGACCATACTGATCTTTCTGTTTTCCTTGCCGATCCAAAAGTAGCTGTCTTACATCACAATTGAAATTTGGCATAAGGTGAGTTTGTTTGGTTGGCACTTTAGTTCTTAGACTCCTATTCATTAACAACTGGGATGGTGAAGGCGGTAGCCCAGATACAGGTGTAGTTCTGAACTCCAACAGAGCTGATTCAGGGTCAGTGCCCGTTTTGTTAGCCTTCTTTAGCAAGTTTTTCAGTGTCTTTACGTGCCTCTCGGCCAATCCATTAGACTGGGGATACCAAGGGCTTGACGTGATGGGTTGAAAGTGCCATTCTTCACTAAACTGTAGAAATGTATGAGAGTTGAAAGGCATATTATCGGAGATAAAATACTCAAGAATTCCCAACCGTCCAAAAATATCCTTGCAGCCTGCAACAACTGATTTTGCGGTTTTGTCCCTCAGACGTACAACTTTGGTATATTTTGAAAAATAGTCGACAACAAGAAGGTAGCTATGGTTGCCATATTCAAAAATGTCGCCCCCTACTCTCTGCCATGGATAATCTGGAACAGGATGAGGGAACAGCGGTTCTTTTTGTTTGGATGGGCGAAACGTCAAGCAAGCCGGGCATGAAGCAGTGATTTCTTCAATATCTTTGGAAAGCCTAGGCCAGTAAAAGTTCTCCCTAGCTCGAGATTTCATTTTATCTACACCCAAGTGTGATTCATGGAGCAATTTAAGTAGCTTTGGTCTTAATGTACTTGGGATGAATAACTTTTTGTTAAACAAAATCAAGTTACCAGAGATATGGAATGAGAACCGGCTCTGCCAAAACGGCTCTATCTCAGGGTTAAGTTGACTTTTGTGCTCAGGCTAACCTTGCTTTATGACGTCATATAGCCGTTTTGATTCCCCATCCTCAACATTGTGTTGAGACAACAGTTTTACCCACTCATGTGAGACTACGCCCGACTCCTTCAACTCATGCACTCCGACAGGAGGCTTACTCGTCACCTGTGTAGCTGGAAAATTTCTGGCCAGTAAGTCGGCAATGTACATTTCTGGTCCTGGTTTGTACACAAGGCTAAGCTTATACCTTTGGAGACGTAAAACAAACCATTGTAGTCTCGGTGTTATTTTGTCAAATGGTTTTTTAACAACTGCAAGTAACGGCTTATGATCCGTATGGACTTCAACATCTACTCCATAAATGTAATAATGTAATTTTTCACACGCATTCACAATAGACAACAATTCTTTTTCAATTTGAGCATAGTTAGTTTCGATTTTTGTTAGTGCTCTTGAGGTAAACATTACCGGTTTACCATCTTGTAACAAGCTTCCGCCTAGACCAGATTGAGATGCGTCAACTTGAAGTACAATTTTAACCCCCGGTTTAAAATGTGTTAATTCAACAGCCTGGCAAATTGAAACTTTAACTGTTCAAACTGCTTTTCATAACTGTCATTCCACGTCCACTCGACATCTGCTTTGTTTAGTTCCCGAAGTGCAGCTGTGGACTGAGTCAAGAGAGGAATGTAGGGCATGAGATAGTTAATCATACCGAAAATACGTCTTACATCATGTTTGTTTTCTGGAGAGGACAGGTCCTTAATTGTTTGGACCTTGTTAGGGTCAACTTGGGTTCCTTCACTCGTCACTCTCCTGCCCAAATAATTCACTTTAGTTTTACAGTATTGAACCTTGTTGTCATTAAATTTGGCATTTTCAAGGTGTGTTTATCTAGTAGGCTTTTCACATTGGAGTCATGTTCGAGTTCAGTTTTTCCCCCTATAATGAAATCATCTGTCGAGATACCTATTCCAGGAAGGGAACCAAACAACTGATCATTCACTTTTTGAAAAATTTCAGGGGCAACACAAACCCCAAAAGGAAGCCGATTAAATTTAAGTCTGCCGAAAGGGGTGTTGAATGTTGTCAAAAGTGAGCTCTCGTTTTCAAGTTTAATATTCCAAAACCCACATTTCAGATCTAACACAGTGAAATATTTCATATCATTTAACTTAGCCATGAGCTCTTCAGGGGTAGGCATTTTGTAATGCTCTCGCTTTAATGCATTATTGAGATTTCTTGGATCTATACAGACTCTTAGTTCACCGTTAGATTTTTCCACTATTAACAGACTATTGACCCAATTTGTTGGATGATTGACTGGGGTTATTATTTCGTCTTTCACCATATTGGCCAACGTTTCCTCTAATTTCTTATGTAAACTAAGTGGCACTTTTCTAGGGGCATGTTTACCTTTGGGTCAACCTCGAGGTGATACTCCCCCTCAAAGCACCCTATCCCTTTAAAAACATCTTCATACTCTTTCTTAATAACAATAAAATCGCTGCTCTGTTTTGTTTTATCACTTTTCTTACCTGATACCTGTTCTATTTTTGAACACTTTTGATCACATGAGCGTATTTTGTCTGTTTTAATCATGTGAATTTGGTCGCCTGTTTGGTGCTTAAGCAAACCTAGTTTTTGACAAGTGTTTAGGCTTAATAATGGGGGAGATTTACTCTATGTTGGTTTGAATGCTCCCAATTTTACACTTCAATACTGTTTTGCCAATTGGGTGTAACTTCTGACCCCCATATGCAGTAAGAGTCAGTCCAGTTTTTTTTAGTGGAGGTTTATTCTTGAATCTGTTGTATTCCGTCAGAGGTAACACATCAATTCCAGCCCCACAGTCTAACTTGCAATTGATGTTGATCTCGCCGCAGTCAATATTTTCATACCAAGATGTTGAAATCGAATGTATCTCTTCTGTTGTTGCGACATGTTGTGAATTTCGTGGTTAAGTTTTGCTAAATAACATTGTGCTATGTAGCAAGTAGGTGAGCACCATTTTGTGGGCATTTGTTTTACCTACTGTTTACCAGAGGTCGTTGTGCGACTTCTTTTGTGTGATTGCGTACTTTGTTGGAATTGAAACTCATTGATTGTTAGGGCCACGGGCCATGTTGTAATATAGGCTCTTATAACTAATAAAAAGTTAGTTGGGGACTGCATTCCCATTGATTAACTCGCCTTTTCACTGCTTGTTGATTTGGTAATCTATGTCATGGTTGGGCCTTTTTCGAAGTTAGGCTTTGGCCATGCCTAAACTTAACCCTAATACCCTCTCTTTCAGCGGTGTGTTGTGTTTGAGTTGGTGACGAGAAATAACAGGTTTGTATGGTCCTTACAGGTGTAAGCTAGCTTGAGCTAACCCTTAAGATGAGGTAGTTATAGGGACGTTTGGTGGAAGTGCCAAATATGAGCCGACAGGTTAGAGACTCAAATCCGAGCCTGTCTGCAGGGACTACCATACCATCTAAGTTCGTCATTCCCTTTTAGCTTATTTCGTAGGGATCCCATGGTTGAAATGTCAGGTTTATTCCTCTAAATGCAAACACTGCTTAGGTCGTAACACGACGTATCCCACAAAAATACCTTGTTCGTCTGGTTCTTCATCAGACGACTCGGTAACATAGTGCACTCCTCGTCGATAGTTACGATTTTCTTTGGGTCTTTGTCTTCCTTTCGGCTGCGATGATGGTATGTCTTCATCTGGTGTTCTGCATTTTGAAGCAAAGTGGTTTGGTTTTCGGCATTTGTTGCACATTTTCCCGAAAGCTGGGCACTGCCTTCATTCATGATTACTGCCACACTTATTACAGGCAATCACAGCTTTCTTTCTATCTCCAGTTCTATTTTTGTGAACAAAATCCACTGGTTTAGAATCAAATAGAAGTTGGTCCCTCATGAGCCTTGTTCATAGCCTCTGACCATTTCCAATACTTTTACTAGCGAAATATCACCTTTCACAAGAATTCGATCTTTTAAATGTTCATCTTTTTGGACCATAATAACACGATCTCTTATGACCTTTTCTTTCTGATCACCGAATTCACCTTTTTCTGCCGCAATTTTCAGTCGTGTTACAAAATGATCGATACTTTCGGCTGTGTGTGGTTCCTTATGATATACTTTCATTCGATCATATATGGCTGTTTTCCGCTGGTAAACATATGCTTCAAACTTGGACACAACGTGGCTGAGAGAGGATTTGTGTTCTGGCGCTTGATATTCGAATGTGTCCATAATGTCCTTGCCTTCATCCCCGATTAAATGTCTCAAGATTCCTATTTTTACTTTATCAGATTTTTCATCTGCTTCTGTTGCTTCCAAATAATCATCATAATCACGTTTCCATTTTCGTCAGTTCTGTTGCACGTTACCTTCGACAAATAAAGGGGAGATGAGTGGAAGCTTCTCAAAATTGCCCGCCATTTTTCTTTTTTTACTTGGATGTTAAGTTCTTATCTTCTGACAACTTACTCATTTTCTTCAACTGCCGTGGATGTGGATTGTCACCCCACTCCTGACACCACGTCGTGTATTAATCATCAGTGGGACTCACATACGTTCAGTACTAAATCGTCCTGTTTATTTACTTACGACATAGTAGGCTTATACAGTACCAAACACGTTGGGTCTGCGTGATCACTACGACAAAAAGGCCGCCGCTAGTACGGGGGCCACACATGCTCAGTTTAGCTGTTTTACACTAAGTTTACAATGGTGACAGAATAGTGATTCGAATTAGACCCACGCCCTCATATTACAAAAAAAAACAGAGCAGCATAGATCACATTTCGGTAGAGCAACGAGAGAGGTAGAGTGAAGTAAACAGTAAAATTGATAGACATTTTGAGTTTATTTCGTCAAAAGCAAAAACGTCCTTCACTGTTGAGAATCGTAGCTAAATTCACGATGGACCTGGAATATATTTTGCTAACTTGCATCCTGTAAAATTTCGATAAGTTTTGACGAAAATCAAACGTTAATACGACCTGTAAACAAGCCAGAAAGCACGAAATTCGTAAAAATCACGTAGGCTAAACTACACGAAATCCACACGGTTAGTTTTAAAAGTAGCACGAGTTAGGACCGAAATTATGTCTAAAACTAAGAAAAATGCACCTAGGAGAGATTTAAGCAAGATTCCTGTCAAATGAACAAGTTTAAAGTGCTCAACTAGAGGCAGAGTTCTTAGAAATACTAAGCGATTGTTAGAAAATATGAACGGCGAAATAGTCGCACAAATAGCAAATGATGCTTTAGTCGGGCAAGGACGGGAAGAGATCCGAGTGCCGAGAGCCGCTGCACAGATCACGGCAGCCAACAGAGCACGGTCACGTAGTAGAAACACAGCTTCACGCCGCAGGTCTAATCACTTACCTCGTAATCGTTCAGTCGGTCGTTCTATTGCTCATTCAAGAAGCCGATCCCGTAGTTCCTCGCGCAGCAGTTCACCCAGTATTAATGGAGACAATCACATCAATTATTCTAGAGAAAATTCATCAAATAACATTAGCCAACATTCTGTTGACAGAAACAACAGTTTAGGCAGGTTAAACAATGAATTTCACGCTCCCACGCGCTCATTTCTTCAAACCAGGAAGTTATGCAACAAATTCGCACTAGCACCCCTCCTCGGCCTATACACATTGTTAGGGAAAGCCCAACCCCTTCAGGAGGAAGCGATTTGTCAAGAATTATTTCTGGCTGCCTTCAACAAGCAAACAATAGTCACGCTGAAACACTGAAAGAAATAGTGAATAATTTAAGACCAACCAACCCAATAATGATCGTTAAATTTATGACAAAAATAACGCACGTATGTGGGATGAAGTCAGAGCTGCTAAGAAATAACTTACCAACCTTTTCTGGAGAAAATGGTAGTGATATTTGCACTTTCCTGCTTTTAACTGACAATTTAAGGAAAATTGATCCCCCTTTGCCACACAGTGAATTAATAGCGGCAGTAACAAATAAATGCACAGGCCCAGCAGCTCGATTTGTAGCAACTAGCTTGCCAATTACAAAGCAGTCAAACTGGGCTTCATTTAAAGCCGCTTTAGTCGAAAGATTTGGATCAGGCGGACAGGAAGTAGCACGAACAAAATTTCACAAAGCAATTAGGCGAAGACATAGAAGCTTTTGCTGATAGATTAGAAATCATGGCAGCAGAAATCTGGATGATAAAACCAGAAGACAGCAAACTTGAACGAATTATAAAAGAAAGATCTAGAGATAAAGGCTTACGCTGTACTTTTCAGTCAGCTATAACAGATATTTTAGAAAGCCATTTAGAAACCATCCGTCCTAAGACTTAGGAAGAAATGTTACACCAAACGCAGAAACGCAAAACGGAATTGAGCGAGCGCAGCGAGTTAGATCTCACGCAAAGCCAAAACGTAGCAAAAATGCTTTCACCACTCGATAAAAATACGACAATCGCATCAGCTGATTTAGCACGAGTTATGTAGGAACTTGAACGTAAAACAAAGGAAGTAAAAACCTTAAAATTGAAAGCGGCAGTAAACGAAGCCAGAGTTAGCACAATTAGCACAGTTAGCACTAAAAAGGAGGAAACTCGCTCGTGTTTCCGATGCTTCGGAAGAAAACACATAAGTAGGGACTGCAGAATTCCCGTGGAAAGACTCGAAACAGTCAGAAATATAAATGCTAGAAAATTAGAAGCAGAAGGAAAACCAGTACCGCAAAGGCAAAATAGAGAAACAAGAACCCAAGATATAATAATCGAAATTATAGGGATAATTCACAGCTGAATTAAAACCAGTACAGTCAGCAGCGCTATAGAAAGTACGGAGGCAATCGCAATGGAAATTTCACTAAGCATAGTAATTCGCAAGGTTCACAACAGAATAACGTTGAACAGCCAAAAAACTAGTTGACAATTCAAAGAGCGACAGGTACTTTGAGCTCGCCGGATATTCAAAGGTAGACAGTGTTCCTACTTGTATTACATATATAAAAAATCCTGATAATATTGTAACACAACCACTCACGCCTAAGGCAGAAACAAACGTTTTATTTGAAAACAAGGTTATACATACAACAATTGATGCAGCAGGCCTACTTCTTGATTTGTACTCAAAAGTAGATTGGAATCAGCAGAAATTAGCTTTAAGCGACCGAACTTTGACATTGCCTAGATTGGCATCATATTTTGGTTCAATTTCAGATAAATACATAGCACCTACGGTGGAATTGAATACCGATTTGCAGCACATTTTTACAAAAATGTTGGCCAAGATAAACATAGCCTATAAATTGAAATGCGATTCAGTGATTTTAACACTTTTCGAAGATGGCTTTGACTCAACTAACTTCCATTCGGAACTGTCTCAAGTGAAAACAAACAACCCGATTATACTGGAATTAATAGGCGAAGACAGAATAGCAGAATTCCGCAGCACCTCAGACTCTAATGAGAGAAAGGCACATTTGATTTCATCAGAAGAAACTATAAAAAATCTCACGTAAAAATCGGGAAGAATGGAAAATTCGTATACCACTGATTGCTTCAGTCACAGCACCCACAATTTGCTTAGTTTATTGGAACAGTAAGTCAAATCTTGAAGAAATATTAAACGAAAAACGCAAAAAGCGCCAAGCAAAACGAGTGGCGATGCTTTCAGCCAAAAGTGAGCAAATTACCGAAACAGAGTCTCACTAACTCCACCCAGCGGCGGAAATTGACATTATAGGTCTTATTAATGATTTAGGCTATGGCAAAACAGAGCAGGCCAGTACAAACGCTGAAGAAACAGAGATAAATTGTGCAGGTTATAGAGCAAAAGCAGGACATCCAAGACCACATTAATTTTGATATTTAATTTCGGACATATTAGCAAGTTAGCACTTTTAGACTCAGGAAGCGGAGTTTCGCTACTCGAAGAATCCACAGCATATGAATTGTTACTCGATCCACAGATAAAATGCTCCGAAACATTAGCACCCAACCCAGTTGATTTAATAGGAATTGGTGGCAAGAAAGTCAGAGTAAATAGAATACTAACAACAGAAATCAGTAAATGCGGCTTCACGAGAAAGCAACAGTTCAGAATTGTTCCCGAAAACAGTTTCGGAAGAATACGTTTTATTAGGTTATGATTTCCTGTCAAAACAACCAGAATTGGTTAAGTTAAATTGCTCAGAGCATATATTGGAAATAGGAGAGCTCAAGTTTAAGCTATCTACTTCCCCACATGACGCTTGGCAAACACATAAACGAAATAGAGAAATAATTAATTTTGAAAAATATCACGTAACACATGAGCACACTGCACCAATTAACATTGCAACAGACTAAGCAACAGAAGAGAACCCGCAATCTCAATGGTACGCTACACCTTACAAATATTATGAAGAAATACCAGTTTCCATGTTTATCGGATAATAGCAAGACTAGGGTAACTGCAACTTTGCACGTAGGCTACCCAGAAATCCAGAGTGGAGTTTTTATCCCACAATGCGACAGCAATTTCCCGATTTGCTTAGCCAGATGTTTAGTTAACACATCACCAACAGGCTTGATACCAATTATGATTATAAACGCATCCGGTATGGATATTTACATTCCCTCAGGGACGATTCTTGATCATTACACCACCGCAATAATCGAATATGATATTGATAACGAGGTGGAAACACCTATAAATGCTTCAGGCATGGTAAATCCCTCAGAACAAAGGTTAACCAGCATCAGTACAGCTGATATGATCATGGATGATACAGAGCTCAGCGAGACAGCTCATAACTATCGCAAAGCTGAGGCTAGCTCGTCAAATTCACCAAGGCAAACTCAGACAGAACAAAAGCAGTTAGAAATTCACGATACTGAGCCCAGCGAGATAGCTCAACGCCATCGCAAAGCTGAGGCGAGTTTATCAATACCATCATTACAAACACAGACAGAACCAAACCTTTCAGACATTCAAGGACAAGAGCCCACTGAGATACAGCACCAAATACCAATACCAGCACCTACTCCATCAACTCACCAAGGCCACAGGAAATATCCAAGGCAGAGTTAGATGATGAATGGCATAACTTGAGATTTAAGTTTTCACTCCCAGATTTGGATGAACAAGAACGCACAGAATTCTTAGACAGGTTGAAAACTCATCAGGACGCATTTAGCAAAAATGAATTTGATCTCGGAACCTATGAAAATTATGAAGTAAACATCGAAACAAGAAACGCAGCTCCAGTAAAATCTAGAATTTACCGAGTTCCATTCCACCAAAGGGAAATATTGGACAAATACTTAGAGGAAATGACCAAAATTGGTGTCATAAAAGAATCAAAATCTGCATGGCTAAGCCCTTGCCTACTCGTAAAAAAAAAGGCCTGCAGGATATAGAGTCGTTGTTGACCTCCGCGGTCTCCGCGCAGTTACAGAGAGCGTTTCGGTACCCTTACCTGTTATCAGTGAAGCACTAGCACATCTCCATGGCGCTAAATACTTTTCTAAGTTAGATTTTCGCATGGGATTTTTCCAGCTTAAGCTAGCTGAGGAAGCAATGCCTAAAACAGCTTTTCAGTCCGCAAATCGCACCTATATGTTAAAAAAAATTACCAATGGGCTTGAAGATAGCACCAGCTCACTTCCAGTACTGTGCCCGGCAGATTTTTGCAGAGATCCTAGGGGCCTACTGTACCATTTATTTGGACGATATTTTGCTGAGCTCCGTAGACTTCTGTACGCATCTGTTGTACGTAGACAGAGCACTGACTCTCGTAGAAAAATCAAAGACAAAACTCAACCCAGAAAAAAGCAATTTCGCAGTGAAACAAGTCACATTTTTAGGCTTCGTAGTAGACGAAACAGGCATCCAATCTGACAGAGACAAAATAAAAGCTATGAAACTTTCCCACAACCTAGAAACGAGAAAGAAATCCGAAAATTCATAGGGATGTGCGGATTTTTTAGGAGACATATCTCACAGTTCTCGGCGTACTCAGCAAGCTTAACCAATCTCACGAAAATTAACGCAAAGTTCATTTGGGACGAAGAAGCGTACAATGCTTTTAAAGGTCTAAAGCAGGCTAAAGCAGGTCTAAATGCTGCAACCTTAAGACACCCTGATTTCTCGCAACCCTTTCACATTGAAGTGGACGGAAGTGACATAGCATCGGAGGTTGTTTGACACAGATACACGGTGGTATAACTTACCCATTAGCATACACTTCTCGAACCTTGACACCAACGGAGAAAAAGGAAAGCACTACGGTGAAAGAAATTTTAGCTGCTATACATGCAATCGAATCGTTTTGAACATATTTAATAGGTAGACCCTTTTTCTTGGCATCGGACCACATGGCGTTAATTTATTTATACAACAGTAGTGGATTATCTCCTAAGTTAGAGCGCATCCTAATTATGATCAGAGAATACGATTTTTATCATCAGTCACAGGCCAGGACAACTATTACTAGTTAGTGATGCATTATCACTCATAGAACTGCCAGTTTGCGTTCTAGACTCACAATTCCCAGATTGGACTCGTAGCCAAGTAGTTGCAGAGCAAAGAGCAGACGATTACTGCAGTAAAATTCTTGAAAACATAAAAAAAAACAGGACTCTGCAGACATTATTGACGCCAGTAATAAGCGTAGCATCTTTTATAAAGACTTTGACGGTATGCTATACCGAGTATGGACTAAGGATCCAGCACAAGGCAGATTAGAAGACAGCACAAGTCTGTATACCAGAATGGCTAGTAAACTTTTGCATAAGAGATTATCACTCCTCACCCTCAGCAGGGCACCGAGCAGCAAAAAGTACCTTGAAATTGATACAGCTTCATTGCTTTTGGCCTACCATGGTCCATGATATTGATATGATGTTAAGACATGCCTAATTTGTTAACAGTACAATCGGCCTAACAAACCGCATAAAGCAACCCTGAGAGCTTACAAGCCTTTACAGAGACCAGGCAAAAGTTGGTCAATGGATTTATTGGAAAAATAAACACTAGCAGACGACAGAACGTGTAAATCATGATGCTGGTCGATGACTTCTCTCATTTTGTAATTGCATTTGGCATACCGAATAAACGAGCAGAGACTATGGCACGCAAGCTGTATACGAAGTTTTTCGCCAGATTTAGCCATTGTAGAACCATAGGGTCGGACATGGGTAAAGAATTTACCAACGAAGTATGCGCAGCATTGAACACTTTATTTATGTAAAGCAAGTAAATTTCACTCCGAATATTTCTTGGGTAGGAGGCGGCATCGAAATCTGTAACAATTCTATACAAACAGTCTTGAGGAAAATCGTAGCAGACGACCCCCACGCTTGGGACGACGGATTTGTCAGCAGCAACAATAGCTCTGAATTCCACACCTCATAGTGCCATGTTGATTTCTCCTTATTTCTTACATCACGGAGTAGAATATAGGATACCTAGCTCTCTTGTCTTTGAACCAGCAAGGAAAATCTATAACAGTGACGACACCATCGTCAGGCTGGAAACACGGCTCCAGAATGCATTTGAAGTTGTGCGTAAGCAAAACGCTATCGCAATTCAAAAACAGCAGAATTTCTATAATAAATCAGCACGTCCGTACCGGTTCCTTACAGATGATTATATTTTGATCAAATCATTCATAAAATTGCAAGAGATTTCTGATAAACTGCAGAAAGTTTGGTGTGGACCATATAGGATAGCAGAATTTATAAATCCCATAATCTTACGAGCAGTACACTATCTGGACCCGTTCAAAATAGTACGAATTCATGTGAACCATTGCAGACCATTTTTCTTGAGGTCATGAAATGGAATTCAGCTCTTTAATACGCCTGATGACCTAGAATTGTCAGAAATCAGGAACGGCAGCTTAAATGAAGCCGAACAGGAATTACGTGATTTTATCACACAATTGCATATGGATCCTAGAGATCATGCATCCGAGATACAACCACCTAAGGTTACCCCAGTTAGTGGCGATACTCAGCGAAATCACTCGAACCTGTTTCCGTCTGATGACGAGAAGAAACCTGTTAAGCGTAAACATTGTGATCCTCGCGCATCAGAACTCATGCAGAAACGAACACATTTAGAGCAACAGAAATACGAAGATAAACATAGATTGAGACCAACCCATCATTATTTTACACGCTTTAGTACTAATACACCCGAAATCAGGCTTAAGCGCAGCCTCGATCAACCAAACATTACGTAGTTACAGCCTACACACAGTCCAAAATTGAAGAAATACCGTAGTAATGTGAAACTTGCAGCTCTCAGAACAAAATAGTAGAAAAATAGACATCCGATCATAGTGACTGCATCAAGCATTTAACCGGACGAATAACGTCAAGCCTAGTATTACCCCCAAAACTGAACGAAGTAGCATCTAAACTTACCATTGATACCCGGAAAGGAAACTGTATAAATGCTCGTCGGATGATTTTCCTTGTAGAAATCTCGGCAGCAGTCAGACAAACCTGAAAACCTGAATGTGTTTACCGTACAAGCTATGTACCCGATTTATGAATTTTATTTCAATGAAAACACAAATTCCGCTACACTAGAGCGAGAAAAATGTTAAATACAAAATTGTGGTTTAAAAGGTGATAGCCTAGATAGGTCACGGTCATGGTAGCTTTGATACAGCACGATAGCTTGCAAATGGTAATATATAAGAAAATTTGAGTCATCCATGCTAAATGGACAGGGTCTCTTGCGTTTGCAAAACTAACAAATCGAACAATAATGTTTTAGACATTAGTCGATTAACAGTATTCTTGAAATATATAAAAATTTCCGTGCACGGATATAGGAGTCAATGAACTCAGTAGCAGAATTTAGATTTAAACCAATAGGCCCGAGATTTATCCGGATGACATACCGTTGAAACATTTAGTAACACCAAACCGTAAGGCTTTACCACTCTTGAGCGTTTAAATAGTAAGCATAAGTAAGATCCCAGAATCCATCTAAGTACGAGGTATTAAAATACGAACGTCAAACACACGTTGCGTAGGTAGGCTAGAACAAGCCAATTACAAAGGTCATAGAATTAAGTAAATAAGGTCTGCTCACCATAGCATTAGATGTATAGATACAGAGAATCTTGAACAAAAATAGTACATAATGTAATAAGGTCAGCTCACTGTAGCATATAGATATATACAATCATGGTACAGTAGTACACATTAGTACCTAGCATATAGAGTATCTCGTAAGCAAACAATATGTGTAGTGTAAAAAGGTCAGCTCACTGAAGCTTTAGGTATATAGATATATAGAACCACGGTACAGTAGTACGTATAAGTACCTAGCATAGTATCTTGCAAGCAAAAATAGCGCATAATGTAATAAGGTCAGCTCGCAGTAACATCATGAGTATAGATATATAGAATCTTGGTTCAGTACTATATAAATAGTACCTAGCATATAGAGTATCTTGAAAGCAAATATAGTGTATCTTGTGAGTAATAGAGTGTATAATCCCGACAAGCAATATATAGGTCTTTAGCTAAAGGTATACGTAGTCTTTAAGTGCGTCAAATTGAAATTGCAAACCTAGCACGTTAGAACACTTATAGAAGGAAATCAATAACATAGATAAGGAATTTTTGCGTATAGAAAGTAGCACGTACCCGCATAAAAATTGAAAACAAGTTACCAATACGTTGTAGCCGTACATGTCAAACCAATTAAAATTAATACATCATAGCCGTACACGTAAGATAGGTTAAATCACCCATACATTTAGTCATACATGTGAGATGCGCAAGTCGCTGATTAAGTTCAAAAGTCATATACACACACCGATGAGTTACAATATGTTTAAAGTCATATAAGTAAGACCTAAGAGTCGCCTAAATTGTTTAAAGTCATAAAAGTCAGACCTAAGAGTCCCCTAAAATGTTTAAAGTCATATAAGTAAGATCTAAGAATTCACAATATGCTTAAGAGACAAATGTAAACCAATTAGTAACCCATACGTTAGCTGTACATGTGAGACACATGAGTCGCTGAGATATTTTAGTTATGAAGGTAATCAAAAATTAAAACTACCAATACATCAGAGTCGTACATGTGAAATAAATTAAAATTACCATTGCGTTAAAGTCGCACATGTGAGAAAGTTTAAATTAATACGTTAAAGTCGTATACGTGAGACAAATTAGTCGCGAAAATGTTTAAACCATAGGTAAACTAGTAACCCATACGATAGCTGTACATGTAAATCAGTAAGACAATATAGTATTTCATATGTAATTAGCCGTACAAGTAAGACAATACAGTATTCCATACGTAATTAGCCATACAAGGAAGACAATATAGTGTCTCATGCGTAATTAGCCATATAATAAGCCTGAAATAGTGCCCCATACGTTAGTAGGTCGTACAAGTTAAGACATATTTATAAACTATACGTCACAGTCGTACAAGTTAAGGTATATTTATAAGCCATACGTTAGTAAGTCGTACAAGTTAAGATATATTTATAAGCCATACGTTAGTAAGTCGTACAAGTTAAGGTATATTTATAAGCCATATGTTAACAGTCGTACAAGTTAAGCCATACGTTGATAGTCGTACAAGTAAAGGTATATTTATAAGCCATACGCTAGTAAGCCGTACATGTTAAGGTGTATTAATAAGCCATACGTTAGCCGTACACGTTAAGACATACCTATAAGTTATATGATAAACCCTACAGGTTAGAAAATAAGTTAGAAACTAAGTTACCTAAACGTTAATAGCCATACACGTTAGACAGTAAAGTCACCTATACGTTAATAGCCGTACATGTTAGAAACTAAGTTCCTTATACGTTAAAGGCCGTGCACGTTAGACAGTAAGTCACCTATACTTTAATAGCCGTACATGTTAGACAATAAGTTACCTATACGAAAACAGCCGTACACATTAGGAACTAAGTTACACATACAATAGCCGTACATG
>JAHWFP010255381.1:81605-113127 GCA_023313725.1 Lithobius niger
TCCTTGTCCGAGAAATCGTAGCGAGTGGTGAACCGTGTCCAGGCCAGGTCAAAAAGCGCGCGGGTTTCACAGCAACCAATCAGAGCAAGGCTCATGACGTCACGTGACGCAGCCCCCTCAAAACCAAGCCCTTGGGTGCAGCACAGCTGGAAATTTTCCACTAGGAATTACATGATTTTAGCAAACAAAACCCGAACGAAGCTAGTTGAAAGCATTGCAAATTGAAATAGAAAAATTATACCGAGTACCATAAAATCAGAAGCATTGAAAGAAATTTAGGGAAAATAGATTATCCAACTATGCATCACGCTAAATAAATCTAGAGCGTGCCCGCCACTCCTAGAGTGAGATTTTCAAGCACCACTGAGCTTTACAAATTTTCTGCCAATAGCTGGCATGATAATGAGAATCATTGAGAAAAACACTCACAGGAGAGTATGGTATACCGCATCAAACGAATTAGCCAGATAAACATATAGGAAAACCAAGAATAAAATTAAGGACTTATTTCCATAAGGGAAACGGAACCGTAAAGAAATAACTTACGTCAGTAAACCGAAAAAGCAAACCAAAATCTAAACAGCGTACTTATAAACGAAAATAAGAGAAAACTCTAGCCAGGGAAACTAATTCCAGATTGCACAAACTTACATTAGTAAGCACGAAAAGGGAATTAACAGCCAAATAAGGCATAAACTACATACACTATACATAGAAACCGATTTGGGACACAAATCCCGTATAGAAAATATTACATTAGTAAGCATGAGACTGAACCAAGAACCGTAAAAAGCAGATGCAATTAAAACCAGAAAACTGATCCCAAACTTAAATTAGTAAGCACGAAAGATAAAAATGAAAGACATAATAACAAACTTAGGTGTAAAAGTATCGATCAGGGAAACTAGTCCCGCTGCAAAATAAACTGCATTAGTAAGCACGAAGCCTTAACATAAAACCGGAAACACGCAAAGGCGAGATTAAAACTGGGAAAATAATTCCACACTAAACATAATGTATAAAAACAAAAGCAAGGACCAAATAGATGGTATAAATGAATGAAACATGACAAAGTAAAACTATTTAGCTTATAGGCAGATATAAACGTAGAATCGGGAAACTAATCCCATGATAAATAACTTACGCTAGTAAGCATGATAACCGAAACCAAAACTAAAACGATGCATAAGCATAAGCATACCGAATCGATAAATACTTACATTATTCTACGGTTGGGGCGCGATGCACCACTTGGTATGGGATATGAAGAAGGCAGTCCAAGTCCTCACCCAAATAACCAGACTCGTTAGGGTTGAAGTAGGTTTATTCAGGTCCACGCGGGCAGTACAGTGGTTCAGCACCCCAGTAGTGTAGAGGAGAGGAGAGAAGTGTTGCTGGGTTGGAGCCCAGAGGTGAACTGGCTAGCCAAGGCCAGGAGTGTTGCTTAAGTAGTAGCTCCAGTACCAGGATGTAACACAAGGTGTCCCCACAGCACTTCACCCTCTCACCCACACTACCCTGGCTCCACCTACATACAGGTGTAATGTACAGACTACCATGCAACCATAGTTATGACATCTGGATATGAACCATACATAGCTTTGCCCAATTACATAATTAAGGTGCACTAGCACTACTTAGCGTATAATATGAGCACACTAAGCATCTTAGGGTGTGGCTAACATCTTAAGGTTACTCTTCAATAGCTCAAGGGAGCACTAGGCTCAATATCACTGGCAACAGGGGTCCTAACATACCAAATAACGGCATGATAATTAATGCCGTACCATGATTTCCCCCCTGAGGAAAAATTCGTCCCGAATTTTTAATTATAACACTGAAGAAGAAAAACAACAAGAATAAAAGTAACAGTATGCTGTACAAAAATGAAATGACCTATATAGAATTTACAATACATAAGCTGCTATTGCTGAGTGTGCGCTAAAATTTTATAAGCGATCCCTTCAACAGGTTTAGAATCCACAGATCTTTATGTATTGTGGCCAACAACACATATTTAGTAAACAACTGGGCCATATTGTCATGTCCGAAGACTTCTTTCCCATATTAAAATCTGTAACTCCTCATAAAATACAAAAAAAATGGATTCGTTTAGTGTCAAGTTAGAAAGCAATCTTAGCGACTTATAAGAATTCTTTTCATTAAAAATCAATGAACTCCCTTCCATAAATTGCTATAATTAGCCAATTAATTAGAATTCTATACAACTAAGTTATAACCCACAGAAAATTACAGGCAAACATTCATAGACAACTTGCTTAAAAACCATTAAATCACAAAAGTTGCGATTTTAATAGAAGCGATTTTATGATTGCATAAATTTTGCCTTAATGCAGAAAAAAAAAGGGGGTACAACAATGATAGTTTAGGCTAGGCATGACATGCTTCAACAATTAAAACTTACAACAATTGGATTGCAGACATGCTATCACGAAGTACGTGCATTCATTCGAATGCTTCGTTTCATTTCTGTTCGTTGCTTAGCTTACTCGGATGTTAGAATTTTTTTTGCTAATATGGCAGAAGAAAATTCTGAATTCAATGAACCAACTTTACCACTACCATCACATGAAGATATCTATTTGGCATGGACAATTCGTGTTAACCAATTGTTGAATCATCCACGGAGAAATAAGATGTTTAAAATGTTGACCGTATTTCTGGCACCCTCACATGTTGAGGAATTCCTACAACGGTATGAACACCACAACTGTGATGATTTGAGCAGATTTATTAATACCATCATAGTAAACTATGAACAATACGGATCGGATGACGATGGAGAACAACGACCACAGGATTCCGATGAAGGTGCGAGCACTTTGGTGTTCCCCTCGTATTCACCACCACGCCTGAGAGCTCTTAACTCGGAGGGCTACTCTACTTCTGCGACAGGTAACAATTTTCCTAAGTACTATTCCTTTTCCTTCCTTTCTCTAAAATCACGCTAAAAAAGAAAAATTATTTTTTTCTTTCCTTTAGAAACTACATCAAATAAAAGTGATAACGTAGCCAACATCGTTGAACATGAAAGCTCTGATTAAGTCTACCCATTACGCAATTATTGTAACTAGCGTAGCTTAGCTGTTAATCTAAAATTGTAGTAACCAGTTTAAAGATTAGAATTAATTAAAAGAAAGCTAATCATTACTACTGAATCATTTTCCCATCTTCCTTCTTCATTTAAGCGTTTTAAGTTGTCGGAATGATGATAGTATTTATCGAGCACACCCGTTTCTGTATTTTCTAACTGATAAGTTACTGGGTTAACAACTTTTACTACTCGGAACCTACCCTCGTATTTAGGAAACATTTTCTTACCTATGAAACGACTCTTTTCACTTCTATGATGACTGCGTAGCAAAACTAAATCACCCACTTTAAAACTTTTCCTAGTTCTTAGTTTATTTAGTTTACTAGCACGATGCTCTCGCTCCGACTGTCTGCGAGCAAGCATTTTTCGTACAGCGCGCCGCCAACGCGCCGTTGTGTTTAAGACGGCTATCCCCAAATCTACGTCACTCGGGGTTGCTTTAGGGAGCGGCGTTTCGGGTTGGTTGAATTCATATCCGTGCAATAAAAAACTTGTCGTAAACCCTGTCGTGGTATTGACATTAGAATTTAGCACGATCTGAATTTGTTTCAACCCATCTGGCCAATTCCTATGAGACCTATTTTCAGTGTTAACATACATTGCCAGTAGTTTAGTCAAGTCTCGGTTAATACGCTCACTGTAGTTACTTTGGGGGTGCCAAACTGAAACAAATTTAGGTTTAATCCCCCACTGTTTACATACACTGTTTAGCAAATTACCACGAAAATAATTGCTATTGTCAAATACTAAGGAACGTGGTATATTGTGGTGAGCGAATACGTCATTTATGAGTGCTTTCGCTATGGACGGACCGTCTGCCTTTTTCAACGGTACTAGCTCCACCCATCGGGAAAACATGTCAACAGCTACGAGAATAAAAGCATAGCCTTCCTTAGAACGAACAAGCGGGCCTTTGATGTCCGCTATTACCGTGTCAAATCTGGACTGCTCTTCAGAAACTAACATCGAAGCCTTACGCCCTTGATTTGCTTTATGTTGCTGACAAACTTTGCATGTGCGAATATATCTTACAACACTGTTACTTGCACTAGGCCATGTGTAAACTCTGTACAGCCGTTTCAAAGTGCGATATACTCCTAAGTGACCACTTAACGTCACATCATGCAACAATACCATAATATTGTTACGTAAGGCTTTAGGTACAAGTATTTTTAGGTTAGGCTGATCTAAAACATTTTTATTTACGTCTACGTAAATAACATCATCCGTGACCACAGCTTTGTTTTTATAGCGTTTGACGAATTTGCGCATAGCCGCTGACTCAAACACGACTTGCCCCTTCTCACCCTTCAATGTTAGCAGCAAAGCATGAGTAAAGGGATCGGTTCGCGTAGCTTCTGCTATCTGCTCAATCGTTAACTGCTCTACATCAATTTGGTTGCACAAGCAGTCGTTGTTAAACAACAAATATGGTTGCTGTGTTTGTTCGTCAATTGCGGGTAGGAGAATTGGATTACTAATCGGGTGGTAATCATTTTCATCTTCCCTCATGCGAGATAAAATATCTGCGACTCGATTAGATTTTCCAGAAACAAAACAAAGTGTAGCGTCAAGTTGTGATAAATCAACCAACCAACGGGCCATACGGCCTACGGGATTTTTGCATTAAGACAGGATTACCAAGGATTTACTATCAGTGTGACATAATATTTTTCCACCTTCCAAATACCTACGCCACAAATACCTACGCTAGGAGTTCCTTTTCACAGACTCCTAATCTAACTTCACCAGGTGTAAGGCGACGAGAAATCATGTCGATTGTCCTTAGCTTATTAGTTAAAGGGTCACGCTGACACAAAACCGAACCAATTGAGCCGAAGGATGCATCAGACCACATTTCCCATGGCAAACTGTAGTCTGGACTCGCAAGAATCGGTGCGGTAAGTAACGAATTCTTGAGAGTTTGAAATGCATTTTCCTGTTTATCTGTCCAAAAGAACTTCGGTTCCTTACCCTTTAGTACCAGTAAAGGATCGTTAATCTTATAATGGTAATAAGGAATGAAGCGTTTGAACCAATTTCCTAAGCTTAACAGCCTACGCAAGGATTTAATTGAAGTTGGGCGCGGCCATTGCTCTAAAACTTCCCTTTTTTAGTTTGTGGCCTAACGCCTTCAGTGGTTACCCTATAGCCAAGCAAATCTAACTCCTCAGCGCAAAAGTTAGTCTTGTTAAGGTTAATATGCAAACCACCCTCTGACATGACCTTGAGACAACCTTCCAAGGCAGCGTAGTGTTCTTCCCATGTTACATTAATTGCACTAATGTCATCAAAAAAAACTTCTACGCCTTTTTCTCTTACAGGCTCAAATAATCTTGTCATGAAACCACAGAACGCAGCTGGGGCGTTTCTAAGTCCAGATTGGAGCCTAAAAGGCTTATAAGCACCAAATGGGGTCACGAACGCTGCACGTTCTCTAGCACGTTCTGTTAATTGCATGTGCCAATATGCATCCTTCACGTCTATAGCTGAGAAAAATTTACAATCTTTTCCCCTAGACACAAGTTTATCTATGTTAGGTGTTGAAAAGGTTTGAGGCTTAGTGATATTATTAATAGGGACGTAATTTACCACGAGACGAGTTTGGTTTCCCTTCCTAGGTACAATAAAAGCACTAGAGCTCCAAGTTACTTCTGTAGCCTCAATAACTCCTGACCGTAACATATTTTCAATATGCATACGCATTTGCATTTCTTTAAAATGAGATTGTGGAAACGGCTTTTGCGTTATTGGTGGATGATCCCCTGTATCAATGTCGAAAAAGCAGTCAATTTTTTCTACTCTTGAACTAAAACATGACGATATTTTAGCAAAAGCTGGAAAAGCTCTTCTTTTTGCTCATCATTTAAAATTTTGCTCTCGTATGCTTTAGCTCGAATTTCATCCACCGTGGTGCAAAATTCGTCTATCACAAATTTGTCATCATCGACTGTCATATTCATGTTATCTAGACTGGCCCTACGTTTAAGTTTATAAACTTCGTTAGGTTTATCTAACCAATACCATGTGTTCTCAGTAAAATTTGGTTGCAAACCAGTTCTTGCTTGAAAATTACCACATAAAATGACTGGTTGAATAGTGTTTGGCATTAAAATAAGAGGGAACGAGTGGGTTCTGCCTTGAATTTGGAAGGTAGCGTCAATGTAACCTGGGCACTCTACATAGTGCCGATCAGCTACACGAATTTTCGGAACAAATTCAAAACCCATGTTCACTAAATCTTCTTTTAATGACAAATCTATACATATAACTAAGTGTACTTCCACTATCCAAAATCACTTTCTTTTCTAAAGTTCAAAGTAAAATATGCACATGGTGCTGATTCTGGGCTTCTAGATCTATGTTTAGCGCCATTAGTGAACGGACAATTACGCGGAGGTAAGCCTACACCAGGCGTCCGACTTTCGTCTGTCTGGCTTACTCGTTTTTTGGATTAAATTCCGCGGCACAAGGATTAAATTCACTACTGTTAACCTGCGCTACTTGACCTGACTTATAGTAAGTTTTATTTGACTTATGTGAGTTATCCCTATCATAAGTTTGATCACTGTTTCTACCTTCACTACGACCACGCCATGCATTACGCTTTGCGCTGCGCCCTTGACCTTGACCTTGATTGACATATGCGTTCGTCTGTTTTTCATGCTCGGCTCTCTTAGGACAAAATCGTTTCGACCAACCCAAATTACCGCACACAATACATGAATATTTTGCGTTAAATTTAGGCATAGAAACACTGTTATTTTTACCATTTGACACACTCTTACTCTTAGCGTTACCGCTACTATTACCGTTAACAGGTTTCGTACGACTAACGATCTTTGCATTAAGATTTTCAAGAAAAACACCTTGCATCCTGAATTCAGACAAAGTTGCATATCTAGTTGGTACCATTTGTGACTGATAAGTAGTATTCAACGTTTCCAAAATAGTAGAAATAATTTCTTGCGTATCAAGTCTCTCTCCAGAACATTCTACAATACGCATGCATTTCTCAAAATATTTGGTGAAGCTTTCGTTAGGCTGCATCTGCTGACTACGAATTTTATTCAAAATGCTGTAGCCCTGTGAACGAACTTGAAAGGTACTCAAAAACTTAGTTTTAAAATCTAACCAATCAACAAAAGGTTTTGCAGACAAAAACCAATGAGCCGCTTCACCAGACAACCAAGATGGAACAGTTTTATGTACAAATTCTAATTCATCTATTTCTCTAATCTTAAGTAAATATTCCAGTTTCTCGATGAAAGTGTGGAGTCGTCACTTGTGTGCTCCATAATGGCAGCCATCAATTTCGTGTCAATATGTTAACCCTACCAAGACACCCCTTTGACTACTAATAGGCTATTCCATAATTATATATTGTATTAAGTTGCATCACACGACTTCCTGTTATAATTGTATTTAAAGAGAAGTAAACAGGAAGTTCGCTGTCTTATCAGCTGTAGCCTACACTCTGGTAGTCCGTGTTGTTTATTACCATTGGTGCCCACGCTGGGCTAAGGTGTGTCCCCGCCTAGGACATCACAGTTGGCGACGAGTCCGGTACCTTTGGTAATCTTTAAAAACTTAAGCTTAAACTGATAGGTCTTCAACCACATCTTTGCTCCATATTTGTGGTAAGTTGCAAATTTTTTTCATTTTGGCAATGAAAATTAGTGCTCTGAATTCCTATCAGAGTTTAAACTTTTTCAAACAGTGTTATTTTGACATGGTAGTGCTGTGTGGTACGAAATGATAACAGTTAAATTTAGTACCTTAACTACTAGAACCGAAGTGGGCAATTGGATTTATTATGGTTAATTTTACCTTGGCAGTGTTCTAGAGCGACGCACTGGCGTGTCCGCACAAGCAGTATTATAAACCTGAAGGTTCGAAAAATGCGCTGCTAAATTAACCCTTGTAAATTCGATTGTGCCATTGCCCATATTCGGGCTAGTGTCTGTCGGTGTAAAATTTAACACCGTAGGTTTATGCTCAAACTTAGTGAAATTTGGTCTGTGCTGAGGCTTAGGCCAGAAGTGTTGTTTTGTAAAACGTTGCAAATGGTGAACGTAAAACATTTTTTCAAAGCCTAGTCCCTTTAAATTTAACTTGTAGGCAGTTAATTTATACAATAGGTAGGGTACAGTCAAGCATGATTTATTTCTGTGTTTAAATAAGTGACCGGTAGTCTTGAGTGCTCCAGTTTAATCCTTGCATGTTAAACAGGATTGTAATTAAATTTAATTAAATTTAATTTTGTAGGCTTATGCCAAAGACAGGTGTCGGTAGCAAACCACCTGTAACTGCTAAAGTTAGCAGTGAAAGTGAAACTGAAAATAATTCAGTAGTGAACGCAAGCGTTAATGAAGCTAGTTCTAATTTAAATCTAAATTTTGAATCTAGTGATAGTGAAGACGACGTCAACATGGGTTCGTCTAATACCGCTGGTTTATTTTCGGAATTCGATTGCGAGTCTGACACATGGGAGAAATACTCCAGCCGAATTCGTTACTTTTGTTTAGCTAAAGAAATACCAGCAACCAAGCAAGTTAATTTTCTAATGGCATCTGTGGGCCAGAAAATGTTTGATAGAATTCTTAATATCCTCTCACCTGATTTGCCCGACTCATTAACATTTGATGAACTCGTGAAAACAGTTTTAGACGACATTGAGCCAGTGCCCTCAGTGGTATCTGAGCGTGTTAAAATCTTTAGAAGATCGCAAAAATCAGATGAAAATATCGGGGAATACTTAGCTGCCTTAAAGCTAATGACGAAGTATTGTGACTTCGCAAAAATTAAAGACATTAACAGCGAAATGATTAGGGATCGCCTAATTGGGGGGATCCAATCAGAAGTCATTCAACGCGAGTTGTTGAAGCAGACTCTGGATTTAAAGGCTACAACATCCTTAGCTTTATCCTTAGAATCTGCTGAAACAGACCAAAGCGTTTTGAGAAGCCATTCTAAAGCTGTTAACTACGTAGTTAAAAAATCGGGCAAAACATCAAGTAGGCCTAAATCCACTAAGGATTTCATTTGCTATTGTTGCGGCAAAAATGGCCACGTGAAAACACGTTGTAAATATCGAGACTATACTTGTGGCCGTTGCCACACTGTCGGCCATTTAAAAGCCGTGTGCCGAAAAGCTAGTCATTCGAATAGAACTTTAAAATCACTCGACCACCATAAAGCAAGTTCTAGCACAAATTTTAAGGCTAGGCCGAACACAAAACAAAAGTATAGCTAAAAAAAACGCGTCAACAAACTCGAACGCGATAGCGAAAGTGATAGTGAAGAAGACCAGGATGTTGAAGCCGAAAATTCAGAGTCTGGTTCCGGGTCTGATATGATTCAGACAACGACTATCTTGTACTGAAAAATAATACTCTTGGACTGAGTCAGGCAGCGGACCAGATTTCAATTCCCCTACAAACCAACAAAATAATAGTAGTAGTTAATTCTATGAAAATCCATAAATGGAAAATGCCAGTCTGCCTAAATGGTGTCAAGCTAGAAATGGAACTTGATTCCGGGGCAGATGCATCCATTATCCCTATTGAGTGGCATCAAAAATATTTTGCGGACTGTCCTTTAAAACTCAGTCCGTACTCGATACACTCATACACTGACGGAATTGAGAACACGATTTACACTGTAAGTCTGAAGGTTGAAGTTCAAGGTCAAATCGAACATTTGGATGCTTTAGTTTCAAAATTATATAAACCTGCATTAATGGGAAAGGATTGGCTTTCTATTTTTCGAGTTAATTTCCATCCTTTTTACGACCTACACACGAAAGTGAAACCTAAGAAAAGTGTTAAGAAAATTAAAACTAGCATTACGCCAGTTGACACTTCCGAAATAGTGAAGGGTTTCCCGGAGCTATTTTCTGAAGGCATGGGTAAGTTTAAGAATTTTAAAGCCAAAATTCACAAAACCTGATGCCAAGCCTGTGTACAGTCGTGTAAGACCGGTTCCGTTAGCACTCAAAGAAAAGGTTAACCAAGAAATTCGTAGATTGGTTGGCCTTGGAATTCTAGAGCCTGTGGAAACTTATCAGTGGTCTACGCCGATCGTCATAGTTCAAAAAGCGGATGGTCAAATCCGAGTGATTGGTGATTATAAAACCACCGTGAACCCTCAACTCGAAGTCGACCACTATCCAGTTCCCACGGCCGCAGAATTATTCAGTGAATTAGCAGGCAGTGACACTTTTTCCCTTATCGATCTTAAGGATGCATTTCTGCAAATTGAACTCGACAAAGAGTCACAAGAAGCTTTGACAATAAATACACCCCTGGGGTTGTTTAGATGGCTTCGCGTACCCCTGGGCCTGGCGTACAGTTCTGGAATTTTCCAGAGGGTAATGACTCAAGTCACCAGTAAAATCCCCAAATGTCTCCCGTTTTATGATGACATCCTGGTGAGCGGGAAGGGGGGTGAGCATGACGAATCGTTAAATAAACTGTTAAATGCTTTACAAGATGCAGGAGCCAAACTTAGGATCGAGAAGTGCAAACTGTCGCGGCCTGAATTAAAATATTTAGGCCACATGATAAATGCAGAAGGCTTGCATACACTCCCTGAGGTTATCGAAGCAGTCACAAACGCTCCTAACCCAACATGTATTCAAGAGCTACAGAGCTTTCTGGGTTTTGTAAACCATTACTCAAAATATCTACCAAATCTCGCTCATATTCTGTCACCAGTAACACGTTTGTTAAGCCCAAGTGTGAAGTGGGTTTGGGGGGCAGAATGCGACTGAGCCGTGAGTAAAGTAAAAGAATTTTTTCTTAAATCAAAAGTTCTGGTTCATTACGATCCGAAATTAAAGCTCAAGCTCGTTTGTGACGGCTCACCCTACGGGGTCGGCGCGTGCCTGATGCATGTCATGAAAAACGGTGAATCACGGCCGATAGCTTTCGCTTCACGTAAACTCACTCAAGCGGAAAGAGGCTACTCGCATTTTGACCGGGAAGCACTCAGCGTGGCTTGGGGAGTGAAACGGTTTCATGAATACGTTTATGGTCAGCGATTCATATTGCAGTCTGATCAGAAGGCTTTAGTTTGGATTTTTGGCCCTAAAAAGGGAATACCGCAGATGGCAGCCGCCAGGGTTCGGCGTTGGGCAGTGATGCTTAATGCTTACGATTACGAATTCGAACACATTCCCGGTAAACTTAATTTGACGGCAGACGCTTTATCGCGCCTTCCCCTCCCAAATACCGAGGAATTCGAGAAAGCAGAAAAGCAGTACAATATTCTTGCTTTAGAAACTATTTCTAATCTTCCAGTTTTAACCGAGACACTCGTTCTTGAAAGTAAACGTGATAAAATCCTTTCAAAAGTTTATCGTTATGTGAACCATGGTTGGCCTGACAAATGCGAAATTCCCGATCTGTTACCGTACTTCACACGTCGTGCTGAAATCTCTGTCGAAAACGAAACCTTATTTTGGGGGTATAGAGTCCTGGTGCCGACGGCCTTGCGGAGACAAATCTTGAAAGATCTACACAGTGCTCACTTAGGCATAGTTAAATTGAAAAGTTTAGCTAGACAAAAAGTCTGGTGGCCTAAGATTGACTCTGACATTGAAAATAAAGTCAAATCATGCCAAAATTGTCAAGAGTATAAAGATACTCAAACGTCAGGTCCTAAGCATACGTGGGAATATCCACTAAAGCCAAATAATCGCTTACACGCTGATTTTTTGGGCCCGATGGACAATTACATGTTTTTCATTCTTGTAGACGCACATTCAAAAATTCCTTTTGTGCATAAAATGAAGTCAACAACGTCCGCGCGTGTCATTGACGTTTTAAACAATCATGTAGCTTTATATGGTTTAATGGACAGCTTAGTTACGGACAATGCTGCCCAATTTTTGTCCGCAGAATTCCAAAATTGGTTAAAATCCAATGGAATTAGGCACATGACCGGGCCAAGTTTTGCGCCTTGGACCAACGGTTTGGCTGAGGTATACGTCCGTAATTTCAAGAGAGTCTACAAGGCCGCGCGGCGACAGGGGTCTACTATTCAAGAGAGTATAAATTCTTACTTGTTATCAGCACGAATCACTATCTCCGCTACCACGCAAGCAACACCTGGAAAATTATATTTTAACCGAGAATTAAAGTCTCGGCTGGATTTATTGTTCCCTGACCCTATTGCAGCCGTACGCCGTAAACAATTAAAACAAGTACAGAGCACCCACCATCGTGAGTTGAAAACGTATCAAATAGGTGAAAAGGTTTGGTATCGTGACTTTTCAACGACAAATGACAGGCTATGGTCAGTCGGTATGGTTAACCAAAAATGTGAAAATCAGTCCTATACTATCGTTGATACTAATGGTAATACGATTCGCAAACATCGCGAACAGCTAAGGTTACATACCGCGGAAAATGATTATCCAGAACAGCCTCCAAACGCACTTGTTTCGACGGCGAAAAGCAGTAATTTCTCCATGCATAATGAGCAAGATCACTCAAATTTCAAACGCATATCTTTTAGCGGCAAACAACGTGAAAAGCCAAGTTTTGCTGACGTAGTTCCTGAGCGTCGATCTCTCGGCCAATCCAGAAAGTCAATTTCTGTTACTGAGTGAAAAATTCCACCAATCCAACAGCTTGAAAAATCACCTGAGAATTTACATCGCAAGTCACCAGGTGGCAGGAAATCTCCAGCGAAATTACCCCACACACACGAAGTGGATGAGTCTGCTAACGTAAATAACCAATCACCTTTGGCTACTACCAGCGCCCCTATTGAAGGAAATTCTAAGCCAGAAAGGTCACAATCTCCATCGATTATTACGTCACCATCCACTAAGCAATCACCATCGAAGCTTGGTCATGCTAACAAAAAAGCGAAACCGAATCCCAATAAACGCAAAGTTGTGCTATCACCAACACAGGTTGATATTGCAGCGCAACTTCAAAATGCTCATCGTTCAAAGAGACTGCGTAGAGCTCCAGACAAGCTCAATTTGTAGTTTTTTTGCAAAATTACCATTTGGCTACAACTTCTTCGTTTTTTTTGTTGTAATCCGTTATATATGAATTAAATGATAGTTCTTTTTAAACTGTAGCGAGTAACGCTAAAACTTTTTGTCCCCTAGTTATTCGTGCAGAGAATCGCCTCTGTTAATTTTAAAAATGTCCACCTTTAAAAATAGGTAAAAATGTAATTGTATTTTGTTGTTCGTGTGAAAAATTGATTTCACGATTTTATCTTTTTTGTATCTTTTTGTCTTTTCATGTACCTTAACACTTCTGACATCGGAACAAAAAATTGCTTGGAGCCGCAATTCCCACTCCGGTGAAGCTTAACCCAAAGAAACTACTTTGGCACCGAATTCTTGATGCCAGATGTTTGTCCACAGCAACGCTGTAACGTTTCAGCTGCAGAAATGGTTGCTGCAAAAAGAAAATGAACCAAAAAAGGCTACGAAAATTAAAACAACAACACTGAAAATTTTAATTGAATTTATTGTAAAATTGCTCCAGAAATCAAAACAGAAATTTAAAACTGGCAAATTTTCAGCCAGTTTATTAATGTTTAATTTTTTGCTTAATCATGTACATCTTCAGTTCTTTATTTTGTAAAACAGCTTTCAAAAATAGTGTTTAGTTTTTCCTCGAAAGCAAAAAATTATGTATCTTTCTTTAAAAATAGGTAGTGCACTAAAAAATACATCTTGCCTTCGTAATCATAATTTTATTTCCAGCTAGGCTTAGATTATTTTTTTTCTGTTTTTTTTTTCGCTCGCTGCATTGTGGAGTCGTCACTTGTGTGCTCCACAATGGCAGCCATCAATTTCATGTCAATATGTTAACCCTACCAAGACACCCCTTTGACTACTAATAGGCTATTCCATAATTATATATTGTATTAAGTTGCATCACATGACTTCCTGTTATAATTGTATTTAAAGAGAAGTAAACAGGAAGTTCGCTGTCTTATCAGCTGTAGCCTACACTCTGGTAGTCCGTGTTGTTTATTACCATTGGTGCCCACGCTGGGCTAAGGTGTGTCCCCGCCTAGGACATCACAGAAAGCTGCAGGAAAAATTTTGTCATAAGATCCGTTAAATTCTTCCACTGTAATGGCCTGAATTTTTGGCAAAGGAATTCCAAGATTTGTTGAATTTTTAGCGTTTGCATTCGCATTTGCTTTTAAATTCGACTGATTACCTGAATTGTTATTGTTAACACTAGCTAAAACAAAGTTTTGCATTATGTCAAGCAACAAATTCATTTTCCTTTCCGTAGTATCAATAGGTTGAATAGAATTTATCAATAAGGTTAGTCATAGAAGTTGACGCATTTACTGGATTTTTATTTATTTATTTAGTACATTTGTTTGCAGTAGAATGCAAAACAGGTCAAAGGAAGGGCTTTCGCCACTGACACCCAGCCTACAGCATTAAAAGAATAAGATTTAAAATTTGGTCAAATATTTTGTAAGGTCAAGGTTGCGGAGCCCGCTTTTGAACAAAGCCACAGAGTTCACATTAATTACATCAGTCGGGAGACCATTCCAAACTTTAACAATGCGGTTAGAAAAAAAAATTTGCACGAGTCAAGGCGTGTTCTTGTGACGATCAGTTTAAGCCTATGTCCCCTTGTGATGCTCGTACTGCGAAGTTTGAAAAATGTTGAAGCATCAATATCAACAAAGCCCTTAAGAATTGAGAATGTTAATGTAAGGTCTGTGCGGAGGCGCCTCAACTCGAGTGATTCAAGTCCGGTAGCCACGAGACGCTCCCTGTAAGTAAGTTTGCTGAGACCTTTAAGTGATTTTGTAAATCGGCGCTGAACACACTCAATACGGTCAATATCTTTTACAAGGTGAGGGGACCATATTGGGCTTGCATACTCCAACAATGGTCTAATATATACCTTAAATGCCCAAATGAGGATATGTACATCCCCAGAAGTGAAACAACGTCCGATCATTGCTGAGCGCTTATTTGCTGAATTAACAACTTGCTGAACGTGGTAAGAGAATTAATATCAATCCTAGTTTTAGGAATTGTACCTGTTAAAACTGGATCACTACTTAACCTTATTCTATCTGACCTGAATTTTGTGAGCTGCTCTAACGGAATTCGAACATTTTCACGCTCACCAAACTTGTTCACAAAATACACTGTTTCCACATTTTCAGTTTGCTGCAAAGTATGCACGAAAACTGGATTTTCTTGTCGTTCTTCGGGATTTCCAGGATCATGATGATCTTCATTACTGGAAGTAACACTGTTCGTACCGTTCGTTACGATGTGGTCATCAATTTTGCCTTGGACTCGTGTTGTTTGCTGCGGATTTTCGCGAAATTGTTCATCCAACTGTTGTCGTACACGTTCATACAAATCGTCTTCATTTCTACGACGTTGAAGTATAGCTAAACGTTGTGCTGAGGTTAAAAAACCACGACCCAAACTAGGTGAAAACATGTCACTAGGTAATTCAAACTCATGCTGAGCATTTGTAGCCATAATCAGGATTCTTCCAATAGCATTGGGATTTGACACTGGTTCAACAAGATTAGGATTACTCCTAGTAGATCTAGACATTTACTTGTTGAAAAATAATTTTTTTAAAGTTCACCGACCTCTTCTGGTTTCCTAAAACACGATCGAGGGAAAATTTGGTAGGTTACAAGTCCTGATGTTGTGATGTTATTCAAAAGAAAATGAATAAACACCAAAATAAAAGTTGGGCTAAAACGATGGAAAATAAAAAACCAGCGAACACTGTTCCTCTCTATGTTGGAAATTATTAACTCTTGCTAAGCTAATTGAAAATAGAACACTAGGCTTAACAAAGCACAAGAAGCTGAAGATGAACAAGCCTATGCAGTTTGAAGAAAAGTACAGTTCAGCCAGCACAGATGAAGAAAAATATTTTTTTTTAAATCTCGATGGAAAATTGTAGTAATGGTAAGCACAGTCAAACAAATTTTGTAAATTTGTAGAAAAATAAGCACAGTTCCCTAGCACTACTAAACTTGCACGATGGAATAGCAAACGCAATAGTATATTGCAAACACAGTTCAAAAATAAAATATTTAAACTTGTCACAGTAGGCTAGTAACTATTAGGCTTAAACTAGGCACAGTTCTTTTATGCTTACCAAGCTGAAGCTGAAGCTGTAGAACAGTAGGCCTGAAGTAGGCCCACCAGCTGATGATGTTCCATTTAGGGTCCAATTAGGCTTAGGCCGATGCACCACTTGCTACGGTTGGGGCGCGATGCACCACTTGGTATGGGATATGAAGAAGGTAGTCCAAGTCCTCACCCAAATAACCAGACTCGTTAGGGTTGAAGTAGGTTTATTCAGGTCCACGCAGGCAGTACAGTGGTTCAGTAGCTCAGGAGGCTTAGAAGGCTTCAGCACCCCAGTAGTATAGAGGAGAGGAGAGAAGTGTTGCTGGGTTGGAGCCCAGAGGTGAACTGGCTAGCCAAGACCAGGAGTGTTGCTTAAGTAGCAGCTCCAGTACCAGGATGTAACACAAGGTGTCCCCACAGCACTTCACCCTCTCACCCACACTACCATGGCTCCACCTACATACAGGTGTAATGTACAGACTACCATGCAACCATAGTTATGACATCTGGATATGAACCATACATAGCTTTGCCCAATTACTTAATTAAGGTGCACTAGCACTACTTAGCGTATAATATGAGCACACTAAGCATCTTAGGGTGTGGCTAACATCTTAAGGTTACTCTACAATAGCTCAAGGGAGCACTAGGCTCAATATCACTGGCAACAGGGGTCCTAACATACCAAATAATGGCATGATAATTAATGCCGTACCAATTAGTAAGCATGGAAAGTGCATTAAATAGAATAACACTCTAAAATATAGGTAGGTGCCCGAGTGTCAGTAAGACCAAAAACGTTACATAACAGAAAACATACGAAAGAGAAAGGAATTCCATTCAGAGAAATGCAAATAAGAATACGAGGTAGATAAGCCCAAAAATGACTAGAGTAAAAAGCAGGTATTTTAGCAGGTAAAACGAAATAAGGTATATTGATGATAGAACTTCCAGGCTAAGTCCTTCCAGTAGACTCTTCTAGCAGGACGTTTGGACAAACCGGCCCTGTCATTCTAGCAGGACTCTGCAGAATGAATGCTGGTCCTTCTGGTAGAGTCCTGCTACCAGGTCTGCTCTCAAGAGCATCGCAGGAAAGCCAAAGTATTTACTAAACATAAATCTTAGATGCTAACTTATTACCGTGGTTCACTTAAATTAAACAAATTAAGCAGGTTCCAATTGCGATGGTTATACCTATTTGTCTTGTATCAGAGTGCTAAGTGCTTATTCGAATGTTGGGCAAATGCTTTCAGTATCTCTGTGTCGTGTTCAGATCCCTTCAGCACAGTTTGCTAGTTGAAAGAATATTCCAAGCTTGATCTTGGTGGCTTCATTAGAAATGTTGAGAAACATAAAAGGAAATAAATTCACAGTTGTTTAAAAATAATACTGAGCCGAAACAGCATATCTGCCTCACACATATTCTCGGTAACCTAGTATTAATTTAAAATAGGATAAAAATATATCGCTTACCAACTTGTTCTTTCACGCAAGCAGCCCATCTGCGATCGTTGTTCACGTTTTCGTAGGTGGATCTGATGTCGTAATAACGTTTTTAACTCACAAATAAGTTCTTTGCATTACCGTTAATTTATCATATCTGTCCCACAGCACACTTACAAACTCTCCACGAACTCTTAAAACATTTTTCGAAGCACCTAGCAGGGTTAAAATCGTCTGAAACAACGATTTATTCCACATATTTTCTGTGTCTGACACATTGAAAACGGTTGCCGCGTGAATGAAACACAAGCCGTGCACGCACGGACTTCGCCATCTTTGAATGCTCACTGCGCAGTCGCAACGAATCTGGCCACTTCCGGTCATGTTTGCACTAAAACGTCACAATTTTCTGTGCAATTAAAAAAAAAATTGACCAGCTAGCAGTACGCATTACGTAATTACAGCGCTTTTCCGAACGTTCTACTGGAAGGACGTTGTGTCCTGCCAGTAGACCATTGGACGCTCTATCATTAAGGTAAAATAAAACAAGGTATATTAAGGTAAAATACTATAAGGTAAAACAAAACAAGGTACAATAAGATAAAATACTATAAGGTAAAACAAAACAAAGTATAATAAGGTAAAATACTATAAGGTAAAATGAAATAAGGAAAAATACTACAAGGTAAAAAAATAATATGGTAAAATGAAATAAGACAATGAAGTAAGAGAAAATTAGGTTAAGTAAACACACGGCTACGCGAACACATTCCCGTTACAAACATAGACCGTCCTCTTGTCTCAAGTGCACGGTTACACCATGAGTCCATGAAAAGTTCCATAGGAACGATGAGTAACACACTTCTATTAGGGTGGTGTCCTAGCGTTTGACCGATGACGGAGACTTGCCTCGACTGCCTTTGGAACTAGACAACTAAAACTTTCAATTTTAAAAACTAGATGGCACCAGTAATATTTGCCTTCTAAAACTTCAGTATCATTTATAGCTTGTTTGTGGGCTCTCAATGTTATTCATAAATTCTTATTTAAAGTATTCTTTGGAATTCTCAGACGAATAAAATTTATTAAGCTATATTCTAAACTATTTTCGATATTATTTTTAACCAATCACGAAGCAGTTTGGTTACAAAGAACGCCATGATATGTGTTATGTAATGTGCCACTCGTGCTTCAACTAAAAAAGTGATATCTTCCAAGTCAACTGCCAGAAAGGGACAAATGAGGAAATTCAACTTTATAAACAACAAGAAAATAGTTTGATAATATGGCAAAAAATGTTTGCTCACTTAGTGCAATTATTTTGTTGGTTGGTCCGTGTTCATACTGGAGATAAGCCCTAAACAGTAAAATTTGTGGTAAGGCATATCTACGATTATCTGTTGCACATTTTAAGTCGAAAGACAGGGAGCTGATTATATCTAAAGTGTGACACGTCGTATTATGATTTGTGAGATTTTCTGCTGCATTTTCTACATTCTACGACAAAACAGTGAGAAAATGTTTAAATGTGGAAACCGTAGTAAAGCCTTTTAGCTGAAGCTCATGTTTAGTTGCGTTTGGGGGCGTGAAGTGTCTTAATGTTTTTGTGACGAGAAGCCTATTAAAAACATAGTATGGGGTACTGCAATTTCTGGTGAATGAGGCTTGTTGCAACGTAAATGAATTTTTTCTACCGATCGTTCCTTAAATCAAGTTTGTAGTTCGCAATTATCTTATTTAACGTGAATATCAGACGATGCATACTCGTATACAAAACGGTGTGAAAACCTGGAAATGCAACCGTAGTGGTGCCGCTTTTCATACATAATTAAAAGAAATAGACAACATTTAAATGCCAGATATTTTTATTAGTATCCGTTTTCGAAGTAAGAAATATTACAATGCATAGTCAACGTTTTTTTAATGAGACACTTAAGCGACAATTTAAAAAAGCTACAATTTCGTTGTAAAAGTGTGTAGCAATGTAGTCGAATGGATAATGGTGTAAAACTCTTGAAGTGTGAATTGTATGCTGCAGCATTTTTATTGAGAAGCCGTTTATTATCTACGGTCGAATTCTACTCTAGCTGATTTTGCAAGGTGTGTGCTACTTCAAATACTAAGCTTCAGCAGGTCCCCTTTTCAGCAAAACAATGAATGACATTAAAAAAAATTCGTATGTTTTATAAAAAAAAAATCCTGTAACTTTTCGTGTTTTTATTCTTCTATTTATGCTATAGGTTAATTGCTAAAAAATTTTTATTCGTCGCATTTACATGACACAGTGCACAAGTGCATTTTTTAGGGTACTTCTACTCCGAAGCAGGGGGGGGGGGGGGGCTCCTGCTAAATCAAAATCGGCTTGTTTTAACTTTGAACTTTTAAAATTTCCAAGACTTAACATTTATTTTTAATAAATGGGAACGGTTTCAGGGTCCATGCCCTACCGTCTCCTTCCTGGACTCTTCATAATTGGCTAAACCATATTATTATTATTATTATTAAATGTTATGAATTACTAGTTTATATTTAACCAGTGCATGCCGGGCCAGAGGAAAGCAGGGGGTAGGGGGGGGGGTTGGGCAGTGCTGTAATTAGGGGTGGTGCAAAGGGTGCAAGGCACCCAGGCACAGGAAGCAGGGGGCCCAAACTCACCAATTGGGGGCCCAAATAAGACAAAATTTACTACGTTTTGGTTGGGGTTGGTAGTTACTTTGCCCCTAAATTTGTTTACTCGTTGAGGAGGGGCCGAACATTTCGCCCTTGCACCTCTCCTTGGAAAAAGCTAGTTGCCGCATTGGGGGTAGCGAGCAGGAACGAGCTAGACTTTCAAAGATGTGGGGAGGGGGGGGGGGGTTGGAATTTGGAAAAAAAAAGAGAAATTGCACCAGTTTTTGAGGGACTTTTCTTTTTGGTGTTCCTTGCTACCTATGCTCCTCCCAATTATAGGACTGTTTTGTTCCAATGAAAAGGCAAAAGAAGATTAAGGTTGAAAAGGACATTTATTACTATCCTGTTGACCGTTTCGTTGGTTGGGCAGCAAAAAAGGGCATTATTCGGTTAAAAGTGGGCCTGGTGCCCCATGTAGCTACGCCCTCGCAGTGAAGGGGCAAAGGGGACCAATAAATTGGTCTCACCTGGAAGAGGGCTTCAGCTGGTTGAGGAGAAAAATTATTGCCAGCAAGCTTTATATAGGTTGTCGTATTTGAAAAGTGGCTATTGAAACTTATGGAATAGTAGCGAAATCTCATCTCTCAAAACATAAAAAAAATATGCATTAATAATAGCAATTCCAGCTATAGTGATAAAAAAATATCTTTCCCGGAAACGACGATGCGTTCAGTTTCTGCTGAGATAGCAGGACGGAGTGGGTTGGAGGCCGAGAAGCCCCAACTCAGGATTTTTTTTATGGAATGGGGGGGGGGGGGGGGTTGGTAAAGGAATACCTTATTTGAAAGGTTTTAATTTGGCGAGTAAAATGCCGCAACGATAGCTTCGATACGATGAACCCATCCAAAATGGCAGCCGGTCAAACTTTAGATATTTTCCCTGCATCCCTATGTATTACTCAGGCTAAAGACTTAGTAAAGAGACGTAGATGACAGCAAAATGCTTCGTTCAATTTGATTGGATCACACCTACAACGTCTTTTGCTTTTTGAAACCCAGAGTGTGGGTCTTTCCAGGGTGGGGGCTGGGAGGATACTGAGGCCCACACTCTGGGCTTCAAACCGCAGAAGATGAGGGTGTAATCCAACTAAATTGAACGAAGAAGCATTTTGCTGCCAACTATGTCCCTTTACGACATCTTTGGCCTGAGTAAAACGTAGGGATGCAGAAGAAATTCCTAATGTTTGACCGGCTACCATTTTGGATGGGCTCAACGTATCGAAGCTATCGTTGGGGCACTTTATTCGCCTAATGAAGACCTTTCAAATAAGGTATTCCTTTACCCTACATTCCATTGAGAATTTCTGAGTTGGGGCGCCTGCCCCCGCCCCCCCCCTCGGGGGGGGGGGCAGGCGTAATGCCAATTGTACAAAAAGGTAGATCCTTTAACCAAACTTACATTGCTAGAGTTTCACGATTTTCTTTCAACACCTTAAAAAGTTGTGAGGGTGTTCGGGACTTTTGGGACGCCCTGTATGGTGCCAACTACAGTCGCTTAGTAGTTCAATACCATATTCATACTTCACATCACAAATATTCAACGCACAATTAACCTTTTATGATTTGAGGAATGCCAGAGAAAATCACTATTTTAAAAATATTTTCCTCATACTTATTCTTTAGGTGTGTAATGATCATCACATTGGATGCCTTCGAAAATTAACCTGGTTGGATTAAGCAAAATCGTTGCTTCTACATGTCACGAATTAATATAATTTTTAACCCAAAATCGTGACTAGAACGATTCGTTATCGTATAGACTTTCATTCACGTGACAACAATACAGACCGTATTATTTTGAACATCAAGCAGGAGTTTATTTACGTACTTGCTGTTAAGATAAGTTCAAGATTTAATCATTAATTGCTGAACCTTCGTCCACCCTGCACCGAACATAACATTAACTCATCCACCTGACACAGTAAATTAATGCAAATAAATGCAACGGCCTCCCCTTGTTTCTGTCTTGTTTCTGATTGGTCGGTAGTCGGTTCCCCCAGTTACCCTCAGGAACCAAGACGACCATGGTTTGTTCAGTTGTTTAGTTTACTGCCTGAAGCATAATTTGAATACTATATGTACAGGTAATCGTCTAAATAGATCAAAGGATTATGACACGACATCTCGTATGACCTACGCCATTAGTACACACAACAGTATGTTTCTTCACAACCAGAGTTACGTAGGTCAATTTTCAAAGGCACCCCTAATTTAACTCGGCACGGAAAGGCAGAATAAAACGAGTAATTTCCTGACGTCGTTTTATTGATTTAGATTTAACGATTTTTAGATTTAGAGCGTTACCAAACTTTCAATTAAGAAAATCAAATGCAGTATAAAAAAGGGAAAAAATTCATTATTCAACTGGCGGTTTCCCCATCGTCCCGTTATGGTTTTTTTTTTTTTCGTTTCTCACCTATTAGACCGCGTGTTTATTCACCCGCCCCTCCCCACACACACACACACAGTTGGTGAGATTTGGTCCAAGTGGTGTAACTAAGGAACGAATTCTGGGAATGCAAGAATCGGGTTTTTTTTTTACAATTGACCTTATTTTTATCTTTTCTGAAGATTCAGCGGTAGACCCTATCATTTAAGGAAAGCAGTATAAACTCATCGAGCGTAAGCAGAATTAAAAAAAAAAATGTGGGGGCACACTTGAAGAAAGGTGACATTTTGAGGAGTTTTTGACCTTGGATGAAACACTAAATTGGTGTTTCATCCAAGGATAATTATTAATTAGGGATGAGTTCAAATGCTTACGCACATTGGGGCAAGTGCTCCTGTCCGTCTACCCAAAATGCACTTTATTTAAACTCCAGATGCCCTTTTCCTGCCCTTGCCTTCCTATTGTGAAGTCAGGGAGTGGGAGCAGACAACAAACGGTACAGGGGTAAAAAACAAAAGTAGCAAGCAATTCAACCCCACTCCCCCAAAGAAAAATTTATTTTTTATTTTTTTTTGGTGGGGGGGGGGGGGTAGTTGCTTGCTACTTTTGTAGTTTTACCTCTGGAAAAAACAAAACGGTCCAGGGACAAAGCACAAAAGTAGCAAGAATTCCCCCCCCCCCCAAAGAAAAAAAATTAATTAATTTTTGTCCAAATTCTTGGGGCAAAAAAACGACCAAGGGGCAAAGTACAAAGAAGCAAGCAAGGGGAGGGGGGGGGGAGTTGCTTGCTACTTTTGTACTTTGCTGTTAGGCCGTTTTGTTATGCTTTGGAGAGCCGTTTTTTTTTGTGCTCACCCCTCCCCCCCCCACTCTGACTCCGCAATAGGGAAGCAAGGCCAGGAAAACAAGGGGATTGGGAATTAAACAAAGGGCATTTTTAGTGAAGAGGAGGGGGGGGGGATACATGCCCCAATGTGCGTGTGCCGTTGACCTCATCCCTAATTAGTAATCAAATCTTGGGCAAAACACTGGTTTAGTGTTTCGACCAAGGTCAAACCACACGCTTTAACGAAAAAGCCGCAAAATTTTGCCATTTGTTTGACTAGTCCTACGTGACTTAGAAATGTACGAACTAGGGAAATCAGTCATAAAATATGAATTAAATTAGACAGATGTTCGACTTTTTTTTCCCTTTGACGTAACGCTTTGATTGGAATTTACTGCGACACAAGAAACAGCAACTTTTTTTAAAAGTTCAAAACTATTAATTTACGTGATCTTCCGGCAAATAAATAAGTTTATTGACGCATTTCGTTGTGTACATGAAATTAGTATGACTGTAAATTGGCAGCTTAAGGCCAGTTTTGAAAGCTGTAGGTTAACTCATGGACTCGGGGATCTCGAATTTTTACTGCAAGATTTAAAGCTGAATGTTGGGCACGTGACCCTTCAAATTAACATGGAGGCAAGTGATAAATAACACAGGCTGCCAGGCCCCAAAGTTCTGCTTGCTTGGCCTATGGTCCCAGACGGGAGCGCTTGAATACCTACCGGAAATGTGATTTTGCAAGGTGCACACTGGTCCTGTTATTTTCAACGCTGAGCATGCGGCTTAAAGACAATCGAGAGTCGCTGGCGTCGTCCGTTGTGTGGCGCCAGTGACTGACGCCTAAGTAACGTGGATAATGCCCTACACTAGTTTTTCTGTAGGCTGGAATGCGAGTGATATGCTTTTCGTCGTTGATGTTGCTTTTGATTATGCTTTGTAGAGCAACACAGTCATCTTTTACTGCCTGCTTTATGGACAATTAGCAATTTCGTGAAAGTCTCTATCAGTTCGTCACGAATATAATTACATCACTATAACCACTATAACGATATCCTATTATGTCTTCTCTATTGGAGGCAGGGGCTTCATGCACAATGTTAATTCTCACGCAACTTTTAACATTGAAGTGCACGTGAAAGTCTGTTACTTACAATACCAGCTCATTATTGTTGCTTGAGCCAGGATGGAATTACACAACCAAATTCCATAAGGCTAAAGTGACTTTCTTTAGAATTGTACCGTAGAGCAATCACCTATACACATCTCAAGAATGGATCCACACTAAAATTACACACAAAATTACTGCTTGAGTGAACCGTGAACCATGAACACTGCGGCCAACCATAGGGACCGTTCATAAAGTATGAAACGCTATTTTGGGCCAATTTTGACCCCCCTCCCTCCCCCATGTCACATTTTGTCACACGTATTCATACCCTCTTAAAAATGTATGTCACAATGATCTCAAACCCCTCCCCCCCCCCGACATTTTTTTTTCTGGAAAAGTAATTTTATTGGGCCTGCACAGACAAAAAACATATTATTTTTCTGCCATGAAGCAAACAAAGCAAGAGGAAAAGGAAATAGCAGAAGTAACTTCCTCTTCAACTGCTAAGGTTATCTCGGTATGGAGAATGACAATTTTGCTAGGAATACCTAAAATCTTGTCACGTTTTTTGCTTGTAACTCTGCTACTCACGAACTTTTATAATGAAAAGAGAGGCAGCATTCAGTCGGCATTCTTTCGGGCTGTAACTACAGAAAGCAGCAACAGTACAAATCAGCCGAATCATCAGTGATTTCATTGGCAATACAGTCCGCATAGGCTTTTTTTTCTTTCTAGATCCGTCCGATACTGCGAGGCATTGAGCCTAACGCTCCCCACAGCCAATGCTACGACGTTAGATAGTGACAAATGATAGGTTCAAACAGAAGCAGTTTTACACCTTCATATTCCGTAGCCCATCATTTATTTTTAATACAGACGGAGTATTAAAATTCTTTCTTACACAAAAAATAAAGGTGTATAGAACTGTAAAAGTGTGACGTCACTTTTTTGACAACCCCCTCCCTCCCCTCCGAGCGTGACGTACTTTATGAATGGTCTCATAGCTGCCTCTGTGCAATATCTTATAGTATAGAACACGAATGGACGGTAAAGACATGTACTTAGGGACCGGTCATTATTTATAGCCGGGAGGGGGGGGGGAGGAAATGAAAATGAAATAAAAACTAGACTTGCAGAAACGGTACTAATAGCGTCAAAACCTTGCAACATTCAAATCATGGGGGGGTCCCAGAAGCTGAGGTGTTTTTAGAAATTTTGACTCTGAAAGTTCCTTTTATGAGCCCCCCATCAAGAGGGTCTTAAATAATGACCCCCTCCTAATTTCCCCTACCCCCCACCCCATCCCCGGCGATAGATAATGACTGGTCCCTTACACCACTGGATACACTGAAAAGTTGACTTTTTACACAGTTGACTTTTTACAGAGTCACAGTTGACTTTTTAAAGCATTTTTAAGCCGTTCACACTGTTCCCATTTTCAAAGAGATGATTAGTTCTCGCCAATCACAGATTGAATTATTATTAAGTAATCAAAGCCAAGCATTAAGTACTAGCATCGTCCATTCGGCCGTTAGCCTAATTAAATAACACGATTCACTCATAAGGAGTAAATTAAAACAAGTGCACCTAGCCTGAACTGCTAGTTAAGCCTAGTGCACCTTAGCCAGAAGCCAAGCCATGAGTAGTCCAGATACGACTTATAACTCAGTGGTTCCAGACCAGCTCAGAACCTTTCAGTCAGCTCCTGTTCACAATGGCTAGATCCAGTTCCAACCAGTCCAGCAGGGACAAGCCCAGACTTGTTCAAGGGCAAGCCCAGACATGTTCAGCAAAATCCTAATACAGGGTCAGTTAGAGCTCTGAGGTATACAAGCAAGCCCCCAGCAGTGTAAATCAAACTTGGATTCCAATTCTGACACTGAGAGGCTGAGCACCCCTGACCAGGAACCTAGATGAAGCAGATGTACCTAGATGTCAAGTTAAGTAGAACTGGAACCTTTATAGATCTTAGAATAGTTATTGGACTTAGAATAGTCAGAGTGTATAGCTAGGACTTAGAATAGTCAAGAGCTAAGGTATTAGACTTAGAATAGTCAGAGTGTATTAGCTAGGACTTAGAATAGTCATGCTAGATATATTGGACTTAGAATAGTCATGGTATAATGTTGGACTTAGAATAGCCAAGGTATGATACAGGCCTTAGAATAGTCAGTGTAGTATTTAGCATCACCAGTAGTGTAGAGCCCCAGCCCCTTTAAGTTAAGAGTGCTTAAATAGGGATTTAAGTGGGAGTTGCTAAACCCCACTAACACTAACCGATTACCATTGAATAAACAATTATGTTTTCGTTCAACCAATACAACTTGTGTGGTCTCCCTTACTTGCATGACGATTGTGATTATTGTAAAGCTGCAGTTGTTATATATTATTATTATTGCCGGCCGGTGCTGAGCTAAGTCTCACACAACACAAACTAGCGTAACTCAGTTTAGCTGTTTTACACTAAGTTTACAGTGAATCAGTTCACTAAGTTTATACCATGTTAAATATATGGGGTAGGCCGCTCATGGTAATCTTAAATTTTCATTACTCGTAAGTTCAGTCAGTAGTTACGTGGAAGATAACGTCGTTCAGCATCCAGCTCTTACTCCGTAACATTTTTAAAGTTCCTTTAAAATATAACGGAAGAATCCATCGATTTTTAACTTCAGGTCCCATTCAGTTCGATGATATGGGACAATTAATAGGTCAGGATGGTACGCTTATACCGGGGAGCAATGTCGTGTAGTTGGTTCACAGACCATACGCGAAAATGTTTTGTATCATGATAAAATGTAGGACAGCCCGGTTGGGGAAGCTTTAATTCCGCCCAAAGCAGCTTTAAGGCACTCGGGTGATTTAAGGCTCCCCAACTCCCATTCCATTAGATTCACCGAGTGATGATGAGCAACAGCTCTGGGCGGTTGGAGGTAGACGAGTCAGACGAGTACTTATATTTTAAAAAGTATCGATTACGATGCAAGTTCGCCAACAGGATATGGTGAAGTGCAGAAGCTTTACAAGGTAGCCAAGGCCAGTGTTCTCGGATTACTTCAGGAGCAGTGAATCAGTGGTTGTCGAGCCAACCGACATATGCTCTCTTCAAGCCTGTTAGACAGTTTGAGAGAAACAGAGTGTGGGTTGGGGGAATTAGTGATGTGTGGTCTTTGGATTTAATTGATGTAACTAACCTAGCACCTTTTAATGACAATTTCAATTTTTTACTCACTGTTATTGATGTGTGTTCAACATTTGCATTGGTTATACCTATAAAAAATAAAAGTGGAGTTTCTATAGCTACAGCTTTAGGTGAGATTTTACACAACCCCTTCTGTAATGATCTATTTTAGCAAGCAATTGTCCCAAAATAAACCATTATTGTCAGGATGGGTCAGTTGTATTCAACCTAAATATAACATATATATATGGCACTTGAAAAGTGAGGCGAAATGATAAACGACAATTCAATAAATATCTGGGCCTTTAATCGACTCTCTGTTGTACACAATATTGACCCCAATTGGTCAATTACATCGAGTTATAACAGTTGTAATTTGAGATCGGTTTGATTACATTAAATCAACAAATAGTTGGTGATTGGCATTCTTACTACGATTGCATTGGAATAATTCCTAATAAAGGATCGTTAAGAATGATTGGCTTATAAGGATTAAGCGTGTGGCTTTCTATCAATCAAGTACAACAATCGTTGTTATGATTACTGAAATGATACTTAGCTCTCGTGAAGCTCGGCCGTAGCTGACGCTCGGTCACTCGGCTATCCCATCTCCTATTTCTTCACGTCGGGCGCGCGGCACTGCTTGGACCGTCTGTGAATAGCAGGGCTCAGAGAATGGTAGCAACATGTTAACTTTAAAATGTCGAATAATAAAGCTGCATTCTTGAAGTCCGTTTAAATACTAGTGTGTTATCGCCTAGCAATCTAGTGATTTATTGTAGTGCCCTTTAGAAATTGTTTGACAGTTCAGGTCCTAATTGCAAATTAGGGACCGCTGTACTTTGTATTGGTATTGTCAGTTCCGAGGCGCATCAGCTGATTCTCTGTATTGTGCACTTTCTCTGTATTGTAGCTCGCTGACTTAATGAACTGTCACCTGCACACCTTCGTGCAATAGATTAATTGTTGCGATTAGGATAATGATCGTTCATGGATGACGATCTAAACTAATTGGAATTCCTTCTGGAAATTCTATGCTTCGCTGATTTTGTCGTAATAATGTCGTATTTAGAAATGCCATCTCCTTAACTCAACAATAGCTGTAATTACGCTGGTTCAATTTAGAAAGGAATGTACACAGTTCCGGTCTTCTTTAAGAAGTCCCCCTTCTGTATATTAGTCACTGGAGCCATTTCGGTATAGCACGAGTAATATTTGATCCATGCATTTAATAAATGTATGATATTTATGAAAATATGTATATAATTAATTAGCTGTATTGTTTCTGTAATAAAGACTAATTAGGCTTAATTAAATCCCTAACATAATCCCTGTCCAAACTAAAATCACGGTACCTCATTAATGGTTCCTGCATTTTAGCTTCCAAACCCAGCTTCTTTATTAACAGAAAAATCCACTCTACATGATCTTAGCAAGAACTTTGCATTCACCAACCAGCCCATAATTTTCGAAAATGGTTGTGCAGCTAGGAAAAAACAACCCCGTTTGAGGTAAAAAAGTCCCCCACAAAAGTCAGGGCATGTATCATGTATCGTGTAATTAATTGCCTCATTACTATGAGCAACCTAATCTGAGTGGACTTTTAGATTAACTAATCGTAACTAAAGTTTTGTGCATGCGTGACCTGAACATTGCAATACCATGTAATTGAACAAATTTCATTTCAATGTAGCATTTCATTTCATTTCAATGTAGCATTAAGTTTGTAGCTGTTGAGCTGAAAAAGAACGACGATATTTTTTCTTCATTCTTTTAATTGGCATCTGGTTTCCCATTTGTTTGGGAGGGTGGAGTACTATCTCTTCATCTTGTGCTCTACCGCCTTCGAGTTGGCCGCTTCTCCAGCCAAGGTTGTTCAAGGCTGCATTGAGTGTCCCTCTCTCTCTCTCTCTGTTTTCGTTTAGGCTGCTGCTGGCTCATTTGACCCAGTTTCGCATGGCAGGATAACGAAAAAGAGAATGGACAACATCACACACTATGTTTGAAATTCAAGGTTTTCCTCTTTTTGAAATCTTGTTTCTTGTTTTCTTCGAGTTTGAAGAATGTCACTCGATGCCAAATTGTGACTGTAATTTATTTACTTTTCTTTTATTTTCTTTCAAGCCAAATTCATGCCATCTTAGTCATGTATATATATATAGTATATATATAGTTCGTTATGAACAATTCTGATTGACATTGTCAATCTTCTTTACTTTGCATTCGTCATACCAATGGCGACAAGATTTCATCGGGGTACGATAGCATTACACTCTTATAAAATGTCTTATAAACATGTTTAGATATCGCCGCAGAAATTGTATATTTCTGTATTATTTATTCACTGTTTGGTCTCTGAATGAGATCCAAACCGGCGATGTCTAGGTTAAAATCGTTCTAATATACTCTTAATTAGCAAATTATAAGTTAGAACATAAAAAACATGGGGTGTAGGAATTTTTTTATTGCTCCCAAAGCTATGCTCGCTTAGCCCCCGAGTTAAGTGTAATCTACCCATATACCCTTTGAAAATTTCTAATTAACCATTACATAATTTAATGCTGACTGAAATCCAATATTCCTTATATTTTGGCATGTGTAAAGTTCGTATTCGTATTTTGGCTATGAATTGGCAATCTGTGGCATATCGAGTAGTGTTATTCATTCTTTATGCCGTGTATGTTTTTCGCTTTTCATTATTTATGTGTAGTGTGATAATTACATGTGAAAGTTTCACCCATTTTGACTACTACGTGACAGTTCAAAGAGACCAGTTACCCTAAGCTATCGTCGCAAATTTAAGATTCTGTTTCTTGTGTTGTGTTAACCCTTTTGACTATTACGTGACAGTTCAAAGAGACCAGTTACCCTAAGCCGTCATCATAACTTTTAAGAAAGGCCAGTTGTGGTATGTTACTCTTTCGACTAATTATGTGACACTACAAAGCGACCAATCACCCTCAGGCGTCACTTAATCCTTTTAAGAAACACCTTTATCATGTACACTACATTGTGCCAATTTCGTATTCAATAGCCTTGAGCCTAGTGTTTTCTAGCTCTCATACCAATTTTATATTTTGTGCATGTGAGTGTCGTGTGTCACAAAACAAAACTATTAGCACCATTTATGAGCACTCTTGCACAAGGCGAAGCAACTCTGGTAACAGCATGTGTTACATCGGCCCTCCTGAACGTGAGCAGCCAAGATGCTGGACATCTGCATGTACCAGTAGACTGAATCGTTTGACAATTTCAGCTAACTTAAAGACAGTTTGATATAAATTATCATCCAGAATATCTATGCAGGGATATTGCGTTATACTACATTTCAATTTTTTTCTTCTATTATTATAATTTTTTTCCCACTTAAGCAATGCCTAAATGCTGCTGTTTTAATGATCTGATCAGCACAGTTTCTAGCAAACCTGCGTTTTATAATTCTTAAAACAGTGTTACGGTACATTTGACCTGCTGTTTTAATTTTGAATAATTTAATAAAATCTGGGAATGACCTGCTTCTCTTAGAATACGTTCAATAACTGGAGATGAGCAATTATCGTCTCATCTGGTAGTCGATTAATCTGACACTGAAAGGTTTAGTCAATAAGTCTGACACTGACAGGTGTAGTCAATTCATCTGAAACTGATAGGTTTAGTCAATTCATCTGACA
>JAHWFP010255382.1:0-32519 GCA_023313725.1 Lithobius niger
TTCCCGGTGACTGTGGTGAATGCCAATTTTTGAATTGCATTCAACCAGTCAGAAATATGACAATAAAATCAGTGAAAATAATTGTGCCCAACGTACGTAATGAAACTAAGTTATTTGCTCTATGTACGTTCGGCAAGTAACGGTTTGATGGCACAGTGTATTGCAAGGTGAACTGTGGATCGCGAATAGCAAGAACCGGGCGTGCACAGTGCATTCCCCTGTTTTGATGCGCATTGGACATTTTTACTGGCGAATAAAACGAATTTGGAAATTTCAATAAGTTATTAACATTATTGGCCATTAAATTTAACGTGAAACTGGAGTCACGCGAGTTTTAATTTAGAGGGCCTTTCATGCTTCCGACTAGAAAATACGTAGTCGTGCGATAAAAGCTTTACCAAAACAGCGCTCTGCATGTCAATGAGACGGTTGCAGTATGGAGCGTTGAATCATTAAAGCTCTTCCCTGCGTTGCGTAAATGCGTCGTAAAAGGCTATACTAAATTTATACGAATATCACTCCAGTATGCTGGCCAAACACCGTCACCACCCTTTTCAGTTCACAAAGTATACAGTTGGTGTTTTCATTTGCAAATCTAATAAAAACAAAAATTTATTCAAATTCAAATGTTATTTCAAAACGCAAACTCAATTTCAAAGATAAAACACAATTTCAAATTCGATATCAAAATGTAGTTCAAGTTTAAATTCAACATCAAAACACAAATAAACGGAATTCCAACCCAATTCAAAACCCAAATTCAAAATTAAAACGCAAATATAAGTAAATCGAAATGTAAAATCAAATCGCAAAATCAAAATAAAAAGTAAAACTAAAAACTCGGATTCAAATTCAAAAATCAAAACTAAAATTCAAAATGAAAATGAAAAGTCGAAATCAAAATGCAAATTGAAAATTAAAAACTCAAATTCAACCTGAAAATCAAAATGCAAATTCAAAATCAAAATGCAAGTTCGAATTCGAATACAAGACGCAAACAAAAATTCAAAATGCTAATAATAATAATAGTAAGTTTATTTCTTACATTGCTCGAAGTTAAATTAATAACTTGTGTGAGCCAAAGAGTAAAAAGCAAATTACAAATTCGATTTTAAAACGCAAATAAAAAAAAATAATAAAAATGAAAATCTAATTTCACTATTTTGCTAGTAGCATAAGAGCACCATCCGTTGCTTGTACTTTGGCAGGCAGCCTAGATCCACGAAGGAAGTGTCAACGTCAACTTCAACTTGCTGGAGGTTTGCGGATCTGGTCGAACCCCTGGAAAGGGGACCTTGGCAAAGTCCCCGCCAGGACTGCCGGCCAGGGTAGCGTGAAAGGCTACCATGCTCCTTCAGCGGCTATGGGAACTATTCTGGCCAATTCTGGACAATCTTTCGGCCCCCTACGATGATCGGAGGTTTCCCGGATCGAATCCCCGGTTTGGCACCTCCCTTAACCAGATATTTCTTCTTCTCTAAAAGTCTGGTAATGTTCAAAATTGAGCCGGTTCAGCCATACAGCATTAAGTTGCTTCGGCTGACTTAAGGCTCAAAGAAATTAATATACAAAAAAAGACCTGTTTCTGATTTCACTGTTAGCACGTGGACCCACGATACCATAAGTTCTTGATTTGTGTTTGGTTATTATCTCTGTAACGTGTGGCGCAATGCCAACCCGGGCTACTGCACTGTGACTGAGATTGGCGCTAATGATTTAGCTGTCGACGCACTATTACACCCCTCACTCCTCTCCAATGAGCGTCAGCAAGCGTTTTCTATGGACGAACGCCTTCAAGCACCAACCTCAAGACGTCACTTCCGGAAGTATACAATACAAGAAAGAGCCGACCTGAATTAGTTGTTTGCAATTATATTCAATGTCGCGTCATGTAAAATAGTAACAGGACATTTTTTTTTAGATCTTATTCGCCGAAAAAAATCAATCACGAAGCATCTAAGTCCTTCTCATCATGAGATCCGTTATTTCCACTATTTTGCATCTCCCCTCCCCACCCCTTCCCCCAACCCTACCCTCAGTAGAAAATCGGAAATTAAAGTCTTTCTATAGGAAAGAGACCGACCGCACTCGCAGAAATTTATTTTTATAAAAAAAAAAGGACAGCACAATTTACGCAAAAAAAAAAAAAATTATTTCTTTTGCCAATGTAGCATTTTTGAACGGAAAATATTCTAAAAAACTGATGAAACAAGAAAAAAGTACGTAAGTCTTAATACTAAGTACGTTAGTCTTAGTACGTAAGTCTTAATAATATTAACGTGGAAAAAACTAATTGAATCCTTAAAATCAGAAAAACAAGGCGATAAAGTATGTTAGGCATAGTGCTAACGTTAATAAGCGTGTTGGAGGGGGGGGGGGTTGGAATGACATCCTAGAAATTAGTGAAACACGAAGAAAAAGTGTGTGTGGTGGCGGTACTAACACTAAGTTACCAACGTTGCACTGCTGTGAAGTACTGTCAGTAGCACTGCTGGGAAACCGTTGCTTTACAGTAGTGCTACCGTCAACTACTACAATGATGACGAATGCACTAATAGAAACCAAATTGTTGGAACAGCTTCTCAGGAAGATGCAAGAATGATGGAGAGTGGAGCGACGCCATAGCGCCAGCAGTGTCTTATATCTTGAAGCGTAGTTGGGCACATTTCAGGTACTTGGGGAAAAATAATAATGCAGTACAAAAGCTTAAATTGTGTTGAAATCAAGAGCAATGACCCACCCGACAAAAATTAACTCGTGTAGAAATGCCAGCTAAGCTACTTTCAATGCAAAATCTGACCCTCAATAACGTTGTAAATGTGTTGCTAGTTACTAGCTAGCTAGTCCGCTCACATTCCAGCTAGCATTCCAGCTACGAAATTAGATGAATGGGTTCAGTACAATACGACCTCCGTAACCTTTTATGGTTTGAAGCCTGGGGACGTAACGGGGATGGCGTAGGAGGGCGCGTAAGTACGAAAATATTGTTATAGCCATTGTTAGTATTGTCAGCATTGTCTCTCATTGGACGGCCAAAGTTCCGACAATGACAACGTGTATACTGACGTGCGTGCCTATACTCACACTAGTGTATCACGATAAATCTAAACAACGTTGCTAAAGAAATTGTATTCACGTCCAATTCACGAAAAATAAACCAACTGTATAACTAAGCAAAATAAACAATTCCAAAAACTGGTAAATAGGCCACCAGTTGAGAGTGGTTCGGCCTTCAAATGAGTGATATCAACACACCAAAACTAACTAAATAAAACAAATTACAACAAAATTAAAACCAAACCAAAAACCCTTTAAAGAGGTGACTAAGTTGAGAATGGTTCGGGCAAAGGTAGTAGCAAAGTGTTGAAAACCAATTTCTTGTTGACGTGGCACTTTATTACAAATCTGCACGGTATATAGTGGAGTTGAGTAAATACGCAATTTAAAAAAAAGGAGTGATATCATATCCAAAACCAAAACTGGTAAAAGGGGCCGCCAAGTTCCAAATGCTTCGGCCCTTCAAAGGAGTGATATCAACACACCAATACATTCGCCAACTTAATCGCACCGAATAATATTTTGGACGTTAAATGAAAACTTGAACATTGTTACCAAAAGTAGCAATGTTCTAGTTTTCATTTAACCTTCGAACTATTAAGCGGTGCAATTAACTTGACGAATGTTTTGGTGTGGTGATATCGCTCCTTTGAATGGCAGAACCATTCGGAACTTGGCGGCCCTTTTACCAGTGTTGGTTTTTGATATTTTTAACTCACATGCAACACATTCATAAAAAAAGTTAACAACGGGAACAAGAACAAGATAACCTACGAACATTTTGTCACTGATAATAGGTAACCAAGCTATTCACATTCAGTTTTTAATAGAATTCTTTGCAATTTTTATACTTGTTCAGGTTAGTTTAGGGTATTTCCCAAGGAAAGTTTTTTCATGCGGCTTTTTTTTCACGGCACTTTTTTCTTTCGGCCATTTATTTTCTGGAACGGATGCAAGAACTGACGTTAAAAATCGCCAAGAACAATAACTAGAAATTTCATTGTTGCAATTACACTTAAAAATTAGTGTGCACTTAAAAATTAGCAGCATTGGGCTGGATTGATACTTGGGTGGGTGACCGCCTGGTAATCTGGCTGTTGCAGACATAGGGCCTTAGGGCTTCGGGCAGATGACCAGGAGTGGTTAACGCTCGTTAAACCCTTTAACCTTTAAAATTAGTGTGAAGCCAATGCTTGATTTGACCAAAACTATTGGAAACAATGCAGCCGACATCCTAGAAGGAACTGTACTTTTGGGGCTTATCCGGCCACTTTCGGGGTCTTGCTGTGGTCGAATACATTCTACTACAACTCCCCCGTTCCCCAATGCTTTCGTACAGGACTGGTTAGACACAAAAGTAGCTTTAAGTTAAGAACATGTACGGAGTGAGGAATACAAATTTGGGAATGATGTGCCAAACAAAACCTTAAATCCAGAAAATAAGATATACCAATATACATTTATATATACAAAGCTATTATTTATTTAACACTGTTTTGGTACATTCATCTCATCCTACACAGGAATTGCTTATTACTGCTGCAAAATTATTTGTACGTTCACTTAAAAATAAGTCTATAATAAATTTTATATTGTTGTCATGAGGATGCAAGATTTATGACGACCTAATTCGAATATTCAGTTCGGAAACGTGTTACATTGGTGGTCACCCGGACCACTGCACTGTGACTGAGGTTGGCGCTAATGACCAAGTTGTCGACGCGCCATTAAGCCTCAATCCCCCCCCCCCCACTACAGCCACAAATAACTTACGCATTTTCAAAAAATTAATAGTGTAACACCAGTGGCCACTCTCACTGGAACATACATTTTCCCAAAATGCATTGCAAATTACGTATAAGGCTGTTAAAAACGTTCCGAGCAGGTTCAAGTAGTCTTCTTTTTGTATTATTTCGGGGCCAATAAAAATTGTTTTTATATTTGAAGGACCTATAGCGTTCTAGCTCAGGGTCCTTAAAACGAGTGGCACACCAAAAATATATGTTTGTTAGCTTTTATGGTAGGAAACGTCCGCCCAACACATCCTTTTAAATCCTGAACAATCAAGTGAAGAATCAACGGTCATCGATGAGGCAGACGTTAGTATTCATAATATAGACTCGTTGCTGGAAGTGATTGTTGTGATGCGGAAAACAGTGACTCAGAAAACAGTGATAGTGTAGGTCTTTATTTGTGTGTTGAGGATAACAGCGCGAACGGCAACACAATTGGTGAAACAATTGATGCTGTGTTCAGAGGAGGCTCTGACAAGATTCTGTGGCTAACTCAGAAGATGAAACAATTGAAGCTGTTTTTAGAGGAGGCTCTGACAAGATGCTGTGGCTAACTCAGAAGATGAAACAATTAAAGCTGCTTTTAGAGGAGGCTCTGACAAGATCATGTGGCTAACTCAGAAGATGAAACAATTATGTAATAGTTTATTACCAAATAACAGCTTTAAGTTCACTCAGAAACTTGTGAAGAGCCGATACATATCAAATTTACAATTACTATCCATAAAATATCAATTACAATGTACACACAAAAAACAAAAACAAAAAAAAAAACACATACCTTATTACATCATATGTTAAAAGTCAATATAAAAATTTAAAAAAAATTTTAAATCGCTTCAAAAACAAAACAGAAACCACACTGTTACAATAAAAATTATGGTTACTGCAAAACATTAAAATTGAAGCTGTTTTTAGAGGAGGCTCTCACAAGATGCTGTGGCTAACTCAGAAGATGAAACAATTAAAGCTGATTTTAGAGGAGACTCTGACAAGATGCTGTGGCTAACTCAGAATATGAAACAATTGAAGCTGTTTTTAGATGAGGCTCTGACAAGATGCTGTGGCTAACTCAGAAGATGAAACAATTCAAGATGTGGTGAAGGGAAGCTCTGCTATTATAGACCCAGTGAATGATTGGCGTACACCGTTCATGAGCCGGAAGTGGAATATCGAGCAGAAATACGTTCATGTACACAAATAATCTTACACAAAGCAAAGTTTCACACCAAGACACACAAGTACCACAAAAATAAACAACGAAGCATTGAAAACGGTTGAGAACTTAAATTCTTTTATCAGAGAAAAATTGAAATTGGCACATAGAAAAACGTAGAAAAACACGGACATCTCAGCAGTAAGTCTTACATGTCTTCATGCACGATGGGCAGGTTTTTTTTGTACACGGTACGGATCGCTCAAGCCAAAGTGATAGACTGGGAATGGGGGAAAGGGCGGTGGACGATGAATTTCCGTGTGATGGGCCCTGTCAGCCTTACTCCTGGTCCTATTCCGTGTGTCAGCCCTGTTAGTCTGTTGCCCTACTCTTGGCATTCAAATGTTATAATAATTAAAGAGATTGGGTGGGGGAGGCCAGTGCATCGGTTACCGTTAAGCATATGATTATGCATTAACTGAACTCAAAAGGTAATTTTTGTTGCTGTTAGGGATGGACACCGAATCAATTTTTTGCTAAATCTTGCAAACGAGGAAGGGGAGGGGGAGGGTCAGTATTTAATTCAACTTCGTGTGGCAAAGGGAAAGAAGGGATGGGGAGGGAGAAGATGGGATGACACTTACAGATGAATAGTGATAAAGTACGTAGACTCCTAAAACTTTTTTAAAGAGGTGTAGCATTAGGAACCTCCTCGAACGAAGCGAGCGATGTGGCTAGTTTAAAGACATATGACATATTTAAAATCGTTCAGTGTGTTTATTTATTTATTTATTTATATGTGTGCCCTTCTACTTCTCTTGAAATAGTGGCCTCAAAAATTGGATAAACGGTTTGGAAGAAAGGAAACTTACCCGAATTTCTCTAAGGCGTATTCTTAAATTCAAATTTAGGTCCTAAATGCCCCAAACTAACGAAAAATGACCGTTTTTAACAATCAGCAACAATCACTCAACAATACGTGACGTCAACGATTGTTGACCAAATTTTATTTCATGCTTTTTGGAACGTCAATTAACAACGGTTTGGTGGCAGTAAACCAACATGGAACAAGTCAGTTAATAACTGGTTGTTTTTCAGTAACAATCAATAAACACACCCAGCTTTACTCAATATTTTATTGTCCTCATCTAACAGCGCATGTAAAAGTACGAGATGACATTTACAGACGAATGGTGACAAATAATAGTCAACTAAATCTTATTTAAAAAGGTGCCACAATAAGGAACATCTTCCAGCGAAGTGTAACGTCAACGATTGTTGACAGATTATTATTTTCGTGGAAGCGTCGAAGTTTTCAGATCGTGCAGCAACAATGGATTGGGGCAACGGTCAAGAATGAAGACGTGCAGTAAATTGGTGGATGGCTGTTGGAGTTGATTTACGGATATTTGTATAGGTTACTAGCATCATACCCGGCTTCGCCCGGGGATTTGTTTAACCCGTGGTTGTTTCCCAGTATTTGCTCGGTGCTGCCTGATCGTTCACTGCAACAGTCAATTTTTCTTTGTGTAACACTCCCCCTTTCCGTCAATCCTCTCCCTCCACAAAGTAATATCGTAATCAAATAGTAGCTCTAACATAAGCACTGCCCCACCAACGGGCATTCCCCGTTCAGGCCCTTCCCCACTCCCAGTAGCGTCCGAAAAATAACTGTTCTTCGTAGATGACGTCATTTAAGACATGCCTTTGCGATGACCGCGCAGAGCAAATTGTTAGTCGAGGCAACAATGTGCCAATTTCAACTTCTTTTCAGGGCAACAACGTCCCAGTTTCAACTTCAAGCCAACGAATTGACACACTCCCACATTTTCATTGTTCCCCTTCTGGGGGTCGTCGTTGCGGTTGCTTCATTTCTGCTATGAGACTTTGGTTTATAATGTAAGATTACCCGCTAGCGGGTAATAACATATTTATCACCCAGTCGCGTAACAATTGAAAAGCGCATTCACTGTCATCGTTATTGCAACATCGTCTTTGTTCGCTGAAGGAGAAAATCGGCATTAGGATTCGTATTTTGTGCAAACATTGTTTCACGGACAGTCGTATTGTCATGCTTTCTGAGCAAAAGTACGTCAGCGCGATTCGTTCTTTGTTGTGCGCGTGCTGGTCCTTTGTCGATCTCAGTACTCCAGGCCTGGGATGAAGGTATCAAGCATGTTTAATTGTTACAAGCATTGTTGTATAGTACTGAGATCGTCTAAACTGGGTGATAAAAAATGCAATACAGAATACCCGTTTAGCAGTTAAATTAAATTACGTTTCTCAGACACACGATAAAATTTAAATGCTAAATAGTAAACTGCGTGTGTGCGTGCGTGTTTGTACCTCTACTCCTCTGGAACTAAGGCACCTACAAAGATGGGAGTAGGACTAAATGAAAGATAATTAAATTGCGCTTCGGTTATGCATATTTTCATGTCTTGATATTATGACCCTCAAATACGCGAAAAACCCATAAAAATAATATCAAAGTTTTTTTTTACCCTCGTGATGTTTGTTCATGACGTCATAGTTTGTTCATGCAAACCTCCTCGAGCGAAGCATGACGACGCTAACGGAGCGAGAGAAGCGAGCGATGTAGCTAGTCTTAATCATTAAAAACTTACGGTCGGTCGGTTTGTTTATATATACGTCTTCTCCTCCGGAAGTAGGAAAGCTAAAAATGTGAGAAAGGTACCGGAAGATAGGAAATTAATTCGGATGTCATTTAGGCATATTTTCCATGTTCTAGAAAAAATTTTGCCCTCGAAAAACCGAAAAACCATTGCTGAAATGAATTTTTTCGAAGTTGATTGTTAGTTTCGGAATATCACATATTCCTGCTAAGAAGATGGTCCACAATTGTTGCGACACGTAAGCGTCGCGTGGGCCAGTAGTGTTGTCAGCGGGAGAACGGCTGGCAGTCCGAATAGTTGTCATTCAAGAATGAGGCAAGTGCAGCACACTGATGGGCCGACTGTTGGAGTTGCATTTTGGATATTTCAAATTCAAACTGCCAATTTGGCCGTAAATTTAAAAGAAATGTAAGGTACGAAAATATAAACTGCTAAATTAGGCCTACTTAACAAACTATATTGCTAACAGAAAAGAGTGTCAGAAATATTTCTATGTTTGTATTTGTAAAACGTCGACATTCGATCAGTATACCATTACCTGGTGCTCTACTCAGCAGTCTAGCATAATTGTGGTAAACACACATAACTTCTGGGTATGATTTCGTGCTGCGTGTAAGCCTGACTTGCTTTAAAATAAGTGAAACAAGAAAACCCTTGTAAAGTGTAGTACTAACACAAATTACAAGTGATGTGTGGTTCTTGGTGGTTACATTTTTTCAGTCACGTTACTCAGGAAATGTTTGCACTGATTGAGTGAGCGAAGCGAACGAAATCAGCGTCTGCCATTAGAAACAGCACTTTTTGCTAAATACAGTTAGTAGGTAGTAGGCTAAATATTTATTCATTAGTTAAAATGAATCTGGTGAATCTTATTAAATGTGGTGAATGAGTATAAACAAAGAGAAAAGAAAGAGTAGGCACAGATAACTTTTGTTTATGAACTCAAACCGTATGAAAAACGCGTACTACACTGATCATTTGCTTGATCGTTTGATTTTTTGGTTTTGGTGTGGAACTGTCCGTTTGCACATAAGTGTTGCAACAAGAAATATCCTCGACCGAAACGAGACGCCGCCGAATGATCGAGCGAGCGCCAGCGAGCGACTCGGCTAGTATTAATTATGTCTTTGGTAATTTTGAGGGTCCCCCTACGTCAGTTTCTCAATGCCACAAACAAGGCATAGAATGCATATGGAAAATTTCAAGTAAATTAAACGTGGATTTAAAAAAAAAACAGGACGGAAAGCCAAATGGGTTGAAAAACGTTAATAAATATTGATGCAAACCTATTTACGTTCCCTTTTGGATTTACATGTCAGACTGCCAGAGCGTGGAATTGAACCCAAGACCTTTGAAATCAAAGGCTGAACGCCCACCGCTAAGCCATACTGACACAGCCTAAAGGTTGTGGGTTCAATTCCCCCCTCAGGCAGTCAGATGTGCTTAAGTCTAAAAGGCAACGTAAATAGGTTTCCATCCGTATTTACACGGGTTTAAAAATTGTCTTGAAAACATACATACATACAGACAGACACTACCAAGGCAGGATTAGAAGCTCCATCTTTCTGCTTCTCACAACGCGGTACTAAAACACTACACACAAAAAACAACAAAGAAGAAAACTCGAATATACTGGATCTACTAAACAAAAATGTGCTGTTTTGCTGAAAGCTCTAATACGACGTAATTACAGAGAACAGTGGATGGGAGAAGGGATTTACTTCTCTCGCGTCACCAAAGATTTAAACCTTCCCTCTAATCCAGTGATTATATGCCAGATAAATTGGTATTTTGGGGAAACAGAGTTTAAGTCCATCTTTACGTAAACCTGTTTCACCTTTAAAACTTCAATTAATTTGTGGTTGAGGATGTAGTACGTAATAATCCTCTCTTGGTAGCAAAGACAAACTACAAGAGCATCAACAAATAAAACGCAATTTAATTTTCCGACAAATTATTTTTTTGTCTTGGTCTCAATAAAATCCTTGGAAACTGCAAGGATAGGGTGAATTCACGACAACCTATCCGCCATCTTGGATCGGTACCGATGGCGGATCGGTTCTTGGCGGTTACATTTATTCAGTCACGCTCCTGAGGAAATGTTTGCGCTGATTGAGTGAGCGAAGCGAACAAAATCAACGTTTGTCATCAGAAACAGCATTTTTCCTAAATACAGTTAGTAGGTAGTAGGTTAAATATTTATTCATTAGTTAAAATGAATCTGGTGAATCTTATTAAATGTGGCGAATGAGTATAAACAAGAAAGAGTAGGTAATATTGTATATCTGCTGACAACATAAACACAACCTGCAGCAGGGATGAGTGCTGTAAAACATTGTAAATAAATGAAGCATCCGCCCAAGCCTGACACATCACTTCCTTTCTCTTTCCTACCACCAAATGTAATGCAGACGACTCCCAGAGCACAAGTAAACTCAACATTAATGTGGATAATAATTTCTGGTGGTGTTTACTATTGCATCTCTGTGAACTAAGGTAAATGTAGACTACATTTGGTATAATGCTGAAATATTGTAAATTTGTAGGCTATTGACGACTATCAAAAAAAGAGGAAACTTATATTGCTGCACCAAGTGTGAACCTGGTGAACGTATGGTCCTTTTTAAAATTTGTTTTAACTATGGTAGCCCCCCCCCTTCCCCCGGTATATGGCCGGTTTATAGAGCATTGTTGTGATTTCCCGTTTGCATGAGATTACTGTAATTTTCCGTTAGCAGTCGCCAAAACTTTCATTAGATTTAGTTAGATTCAGGGTTAAGAGCCATAGAGGCCTAGATGCCGTTTGCAAGAAAACAGTGTGACTGGAAAAAAACATGACGTCATCAGTACTGTCCCTCTTTGTTGAAAACACAGTTCGAATCATTACTTACACCACAGACAATTCTGTTTGACAGACATACAAACAAACAATATAAGGATTGTCGAGATTCCCACTGCGGACGTCCATATCATTGCGGACACACACACACATACCAACAAATAAAAAAATATTATGATCTTAGTTGTATAGATTTTGACTAGGAATCCTCTCCCCTCCCCCCACTCCGTATATGGCCGGTTTAATAGAACATTGTTGTGATTTCCCGTTTGAATGAATGAAAGCACTGTGAAAAAAACAAACGAGCTTTCATTAGATTTACTTAGACGCAGGGTTAAGAGACATAGAGGCATAGAATCCGTTTGCATGAAAATATTCTGACTGGAAATAAAACATGACGTCATCAGTACTGTCCCTCTTTGTTGAAAACAGTTCGAATCATTAAAATATATACAGACAATTCCGTTTGAAAGACATACAAACGAACAAAAGAATTAAGACGTTCCGATTCCCTCTGCGTACACACACACACACAAAAATTAAGATTAGCGAGATTCCCACTACAAACTTCAATAGAATAAAGATGATCAAGATTCCCATTGCCGACACACACAAACAAACAAACAAATAAACAAACAAAAAACTACGATCTTAGTTATACAGATTGCTGATGAACCCGTCATTACTGTTTTTAATGCATATTTTTTATTATTGATGTGAAGGAATTAAAACCAAGAGAAGTATTTTTATAGTTTGTGCACGTGGCTTCAGTCTGTTTACGGTCTTGAACGGCACGAGACTTACCTCGGCTGAAACCGAATCCCAAACGGGAGCAAAGATGTCGCATACAGTTTTTGTTTGTTTTCGTGTGAGTGCATGCTTTTCCAAATAATTGCGCTCATCTTGGAAATGCACACGTTCATTATTATTGATCGGTTTCGTTTCCATCATGGAATTGTTTAACTCATTAAAATCCTTCTTATGTTTTTTTTTACGATCCAGGTCGCTAATAGAAAGTGACAGATCGATAGCACATGTTTGTATTAAACAGAAAGGTATCAGTTTGTGGAATTGTTCGCTTCCGTTTTTTGAATAAACTGCTGAATTAGGGGATTTTTTTTTTTTGCCCTTTCCATTTTCTTCAAGCGAACTTGTGAAAATAAAATGAAATAAAATAACCGTTTCGTATCCTAACTAACGTTTTGTACACATTGGGCGGCTAAATAAGTTCTGCTTACAAAGTTAAACTAAGTGTAGAGGCCTCTACCCCCTTAAGTGTGTACGTTTATGTTTACATGTAGGTTTACGTTTAAGTTTATGTTTACGTGTATGTATGCGTTTACGTTTACGTTTATGTTTACGTGTATGTATACGTTTATGTTTATGTGTATGTTTACGTTTATGTTTATGTTTATGTTTACGCGTATGTTTACGTGTATGTTTACGTTTATGTTTATTTTTACGTGTATGTTTACGTTTATGCTTATGTTTATATGTATGTTTACGTTTATGTTTATGTTTACGTGTATGTTTACGCTTATGTTTATGTTTACGTTTACGTGTGCTCTGCGGATGTAGTCATTCCCACTTCAACATAATCATTAAGCGACGATCCTGGCGTTCACCTAACGCAAGCCAATAGCATAACACGTGCCAGCAACAAACAACGAGTCTGTATAATAATCAATATAGAACTTGAACGGTTGTTGTGTATTAATACAAAGAACTGATAAATAATTGTATTCGAAGAAATAAACAATCAAAGAATGAGAGACTATTTAGCGGGCGAACAGGGTAAACAAATTCATATCAGTCTTTGCCCGTTTGCAAGTGATAGACCGCGATCGCTAGCTAAAATGTCTGAAACTGAAAGTGGCTCTTTGTCCACGAAGTTTTAAACCCAATATCGTCGCGTAATCTTACAACCTTGCATCGTGTCAGCGTATTTATGACTTGATAACATGTGCTCAACTGAAGAACACGCTTATTATCTGTGATCGACGAATGTCGATGAGGGAAGACCAGGCGCCATGATGGATTTACATAAGGACAACGTCACACGCACCTGTCTTTGTGATTGGCTGATGCAGGACTGAGCGCACGGCTCATTGCGTATCAGCGGCTCAACGACGCGTCATGCGAATGCTCCAGGGAATGGTTCCCATGACAACAGCCGTGCGTAAACGCAGACACACACGTAAGTGCGGGTGTGGGAATCCGTTCTAACATACCATAACAAGATTGTGTGCATTAGTTGCAAACCCAAGAGGAATCGGAAGGGTTTGTGGATAAACATCGCATTGAAACATTCCAAATAACTTATCATTATTGTCATTTATTAAACGAACGTGACTACGACTCGACAGGGTCGATATTGCAGTACTGTAATTCAATCTTGTTACACAGCACGCGTAATAGTGTTATCACAGCTATTTTCATGTTTAAGGAGTATTGCATGCTGTACATTTGGTTTATCACGGTCAAAACTACAGCAAATGAATCTGAGATTGTTTTTTTGTATTGGCTTCGAGTTACTTAATAATTCACAATCTGTATTTTGTTTGATGAATTGCCATAGAAAACGTAGGCTAGTCTTGCGGTTAATGGTCCGCGACACTCTTGCAGTGCTTGTTACAAGTACGGAATGCTTGATTTGTTTTCTAAACTGTTGACTACGGCGATTGTGAGGCAAGCTTCTGGTTGCTGTTGATGAAATTCTTTGTGAGGAATAAGGACATGTCTTGACCGTTATCCTTAAGTCGTAGAAATCTGATACTCTGGATTTATGCTTGTAAGTAGAAGAGTAATTCTTCAAACAAGGAGTGTTTGAATGAAGTTTATTTTCTATAATTTTTGCTGCATGCGATATCGTGTATAGTACCTGTACAAATCGAATTGAAAATAAATACCAAATCCACTCTTATATTGCCACTGCAGTGTGAGTCTGCTTCCTGGTTGTATACAGCTTACCTATTTTCAGGTGGATCCACAGTATGGGGTCTCGAGGTGGAATATCTGAAGGTGGGATATAATCAATCAATCAATTCAGATCAAATCAATCAATCTGTTATTCAGGCTCTTAGACCCGTGGTTAACCACTTCTTCACTCCAGCTTGTTATGTTATGATTTTTAACCATGTGTGGTTATCAGATATGGGATGGGACCTGTATCAAGGGGTCACTGGGTTATTTTATATAATAAGATTGGTTTGTTGCAGACGCAACCGGAATGGCAAGGACCTGGTGGTCACTAACTGCCATCCGAAGTTAAAATTTTGAGTGGGATGAGATGGGATGGGATCTGTACCAAGGGTTCACTGGGTTTTTTGTGAGTGGGTAACTTTATCAGTGAGCCTGAAAGAATTTGGACCCACAACCTACGGTCTCACCAACTGACCCAAAATGACCCACTGACCCAAAATAATGCTTTTACCCAATATGACCCAATGACAGTTTCGAGTTTTGATTGTTGAAATAAGGAGCAGAAAATGGTCACGCGTATTGGTTACCACACAAGTCACATAATTTTGGCTTCTTGAGTGTAGCTTGAACACTTCATCATCCCACGCTAAACAAAGATAATGTGAACAATCCTGCTGAACACCACTCTAAGGTCCACTCTTGGCTTTCAGAGCCGCGAGAAATTCGATGCACGTAGAGGCGATAAGACTGTAAAAGGCCGTTTTCTAGAGCTTTAAATGATATTGATCCGAAACGGCAGTTCCATATACTTCTTTATAGGTACTAAAGACGTCAATTAGTAGATTGGGGGATTATCCTACATTCCTAGAGGTCACGGGATAAGGAATTGAAAGCAGCTGGAGATTTGATCGTAAAACCCAGGTAATGCTGATGGAGAAGGAACCGAGATGGGGCGATAGAGACCAAGGTTTCCGCTTCCTGCTTATTATTCCTGCCTGTGGTTCAACAGTAGAATCTTTGGGCCAAATGGAAAAAGACCGAATGACCGTAATTTATTTCCTCTTTGAAAGTCTGGACAAGTTTAGCACTAAGGGTCCATGACATCACGTAAATTTTGCTTCTTTTCAACTCCACCCCTTCCTTTAACCCTTTCACGTCTGGCGTAGCCAAATAGCTACAGTTGCAAGACGGAGGAAAAAGTAAGTCCGCATGTGCACCGTGAGCTTTGTGAGGGGGACCCGGGGACCCCGAGCAACAATAGCCCAGTGGTCAGCGACCTCGTCTCCAAATCAAGCAAATGCTGGTTCGTATCTCGCGATTGACCTAATTATGGGACTTAAAACAAAAGTCACCAGATCAATTCAGGCATGAAAGGGTTAACAATGTATCACAACTTTTGCAACCATCCTCCCTCCATTCTCGAAAATGATGCCACAAACGCCGACCCTCCGCTTTTCCTTACTGATTAAGGAAAACTGCCAATTTTCAAGATTTTTTCACACCATTTCGTTTAACTGGTTGTAAAAATGGGGGGGGGTTACGAACTTGAACACATGTAGTTCGGAGTAATATTTTATGCATGTTTTATAATGTAAAAATTAAAAAATAAATTAGTAACGAAAGAGTGTAGGTCAGTAAAAAAAACTGTCGCTCGCTACATGTCGTCTGCTCCCCCTCCCCCTCCTCCCAACCTCTCTTAGATGACACAGATTTTACATACTGTACGGCCCACAAAAAACTTCCCAATGTCAATTTTATGGTTTAAATACTTTAAAAAAAAATAGCCGTTTATAACGGCCGAACCGAACACCCTTTCGCAGTTTTCGTAGACCTAATGAAAGCTTGGAATCTAAAAATGAAACCGTTAACACCTGTGTAGTCAAAATTATGTACAGCAAATTAGCTTAGGTACAAAACTGGGCAAACAGTCGGAATGAAACGAAAAGGCGCCTATGCCATTTGTAATAATGATACGTATACCTTGTATTTACCAGAAACTACTGTCTGATCAAGCATTACACAACCAAATTTCGTTACGGCATCTAGGGGAATGCTGTACCATCCCCCAGGAAGGTCCACGTGGTATTTGCATCTTGATAGTCGACTGTTATAATGAACTAATAATAATTACTTCTTTAAAACACATTTTATAGTTAATTTTCAATGGTTTAACAGATTTTTCTACTTGGGTGGATAGAAGAGGGGGCTATGAAAAGGGGTGGAAACACTACTCAAGGGGAGAGATAGAAAAACAGTCTCACATTCGTCCTTGCTAGGCCTTTTAGAGTGAATCCGTCTTGTTTTGATTTACCAAATCACGAACCTGAATTTGTACCAAATTTACAAACACTTTCATATTTTCACTCAACATACACTTTCACTCTGTTTTTAACTTTCACTACAACTTTTTCATGCATTCCATTGTTTTACTTTACGACTTCCAGGCTGGCACTTCCTTGTTGATTGTTGCCATCTTGATGGTTTTCGTCGTCATTTCCATCTTCCGCATGACATTGTGCGTCAATTGGGCGATAAGTCTGTCCTCCTGTCCAGTGTTTTTCAATTTTTGCAGGAGGTACAGCTGTATGACAAGATTTAGATTAGGGGTTTGAATAATATCTCTGTAATGTGTGGTGCAGTGGCAACCCGGACCACTGCACTGTGACTGAGGTTGGCGCTAATGACCAAGCTGTCGACGAGCTATTAAGCCTCATCTCCCCCCCCCCTTCCAGGCTGGATGTTAGCGACCTTCAGGGTCCTTTTCTGACCTGCGTGCAATTGCACCAAACTTTCTATTATTATTATTATTAGTATTATAATTATTATTTTGGAGCAGCAAAACGCTAAAGAGAAACTTAAAAATGACAACTTATTTTAAAGCAAATTGTTTTACCCAATATTTTGCTTGAATTCATTTGACTTTAAAAAACATTACACAGATTTTAAACATTTAGCCGTTTTGGGCTATTTTAAAATTCACAGAAAAAAAAAAAGAAACAGGCCAGAGTAAATAAACATCGAAAAATATTAATCGCAACATTCTGGATTCAAATATTGTTTGAATTATTCATTGAATTTTTTCACTGATTCCGTGACTCACATTATAATTACCTCCTTTAAATCCAAGCAAACACGCAACTCGCAAACAATCTTCTCTGCAGCGTAATGCATGATTAATTAGAGCTTAATACGTTATTTCTTCCCGGAAAATTAACCATATTCGCTAGGAATAATTCATTCATCGGTCCTCTTCCACCTTCCTAGACTGAGTAAACTGTGGCTTATCATTATCGAACGTTTGCTTCCAAGAAGAAGATTACGCTATCGCATTCGGTTGTTTAGTCAGTGTGGTCGGCTGCAGTGAATATGTGGAAATAAGAAAACTCGTATACTTTTTATCGATGCTCGGTGTTCGTTTGTTTGGTGAGTTGTAAGGTATGCGTTTTGTGCGTGATATTTGGTGCGAGGTGCGGTATGCGCTTGTAGCCTACGTGATGTATGGGCAGTGGCACGCACAGACCACCGATAAGGCAGGGGCAACTTTTATAAAAGGGCACGCTGAGGTTTTTTCTTTCTGGGTTTTTTGCTCGTATCTTTTTTGTTCTCTCTATTTTATCTTTTTTTATGCCCCATTTTGTTCCTTTCTTGGCCTTTTTGCCCTTTTTTTGGCCTCTAGGTCTTTTCACTGGCTGCAGCACCAGCGTTTATCGGTTCAGAAAACCAAAATAGAGCATTTTTTTTTTTTTTTTTACAAAAAGGGCATTTTTTTCCGAAAAGGGCAGGGGAAATGCCCCTTCCCCCGCCTCCCTCGTGTATACACGCCAGTTACGTGGTCGACTTTTCGTGGTATGCTTGCGCCGTGAATGTACTCCAGACCTCCAAAAAAGGGAACCGTTTAAGCTTTGTAATGAATTGCTATGAGGCATGTAAGAAAGGATGAGCACTTGAGCAGGCAACTCACGTGTGATGGATCTAAACTAATTGTAATAACGGTCTAATCCTTCCGAAATTTACCGCAAATTAAACGACACCCAAATCGCTCATTCGAAGCGATGTCAAACGTGCCTAATTTTTGGTCTTTTCTTTTTTTTTTTATTTCCATTACATTACTCGGGATGAACTTTAATGTCTCAAACCCCCATTTTCATCCACCTTCTACCTCACCATACTGCTTACTTCCCCCAGCCCCATCCACCTCCTCTACAATCATCGTAAAAAAGTAATTAAAAATGATGTCCTACCCTGAATGATCCAGATACAATCTTCCCTAGACGAAGACTTGTCGGAATCTGAAAGCTAACCAGTGCAGAGTGGGAAAAAGCAAAGAGCTAGACGATGGAGTGAAGATGGGGGTACAGAGAGGGGAAGAAGGAGGTTACGCAATTTTCTCCTCAATAATCAATACGGAGACATTATCGTTACACGTAACGCATTCCCAGAAAATAATAGAATCATTAATTACGGCGGCGCATCTTGAGCAAATGGGGCAGGGTTGTCAAATAAACTTGGCGAAAGGGATAATAATTGCCAGGCTAATTTCGGCCGCAAAGTCAAGGGAGGCAAGTTAAGTTCCATTTCATCATCAAGATCCTGCGAGTGGTTGGGTTTGGTTTTCGCTCGAATTTCTTTTTTTTTTTCTTTTCAATTTTACTTCATTTTTGCTAGACCTTAAAACCCCCCCATTGCTGCAGCTATCTATAGCAACAGCCGGCCTGCTATATATACACGAACTATGCATCTGTGCTGATCGTAAACGTTCGCACTTATCCGAAAATGGGGTTTTCTCAGCATGCGGTCGAGTCGCCAACTGCGAATGTATGGTTTAACGCCTTGCCGTTTCCGCGAGACTTGTCGTTTGGAAGAGCATCGCGGTGGTTGGCGGGAAACTGCAATACTGGAAACAGAAACGAGGTGGTACACAGGTGGGCACACACACACACACACAAGTGCACATTGCCTTCTAATTCCGATTTTACGTTTATTCCAAATTCGAAGTCTAAACTGTGTCTTTAACTTGCATGTTTCAAATAGTAAACTGCGACATTTTACAGTTAATTAAGAGTGAACGACTTAGGCGGCTAAGGACTAAATTGTTCACTTTTGGCAGAAATCGTGAAACTTGTACACAAGGGTTTTAAACCACGCTAAATCTACATAATAAGATCATATAAATCAAAACTATTACTTGTAAGCACTACTCTTAAGAGTTAAGTAAGAACCAACGAAACCTCACGTCTGGTAAGAGGGAAGCATTGAGGAGAAGCTTTTCAGTACAGCATGCTTCTCGAACGGGCTGCTTCGAGAACGCCTTGAGCCTCATTTATTTCCGCTAACATGAACACAGAGGAATATAATGGAAGTGATCATAAGAAAAGGAGAGGATCATTATCCGTTGGGGGAGGGGGGGGGGGGGGAGGATTTGACACACATGATGGCTCATATTTCCGCGAACATAAACATGTAAACATATTATAAAAATTATCATAGAAAGGGTGGAGGGGGAGTATTAGCGGTGGGGTTGGCTGATTTGAGTCACAGGATGCGCTGTTTGAGTGGGCGAAGTGAACGAAAGTCAGCTTTTATTAGCCTGTGTGCGCAAAAATTTTAAGAAACTTAATTCAGTCAAACATGGACATACACACGCATTGGTGACCACACCGATACCGGTGTTGCAAACCATGCATCCAACACCACCCGTGCGTAGCATGTGCTTCAGCTAGTCCACCTCTAAAAGGAAAGATTTTTTTCAGACTTGCCGTTCATCTTAAAAACACGTAAAAATACAGGTTTTTTTTTTTAATATAGGCTAGTGAGTCAACTATACGTCGGACCCTTCTTAAAAGTCCTCTAAGCCTTTTATATAAGTTAAAGAATGGTGAAAACCCTGTCCCGGTGGTATGCAGCCGAGTGACGACTTTCGGAGCTACTTCCGTTAATACGTATTTTGGACGGGTGGCACTTGGGAGTCAAACGACTATGGAAGCCCAGTTTAGCCATGCAGCCCTATGAATTAAACAGGACGTAATGGACGGCTCAAAATGGGTAACTAAATATTTACGCAACCTTTGGACTTATATGTCAAGCTGCCTGTGCGGGGAATCGAACCCACGACCTTTGGAATCAAAGGCAGAGGTCCTACCGCTGAGCCGTTACTGACACGGCCAATTTATTAAAACGGAAACGTCCATAGGCAGCATTTAACACGTACACGCCGTGTCAGTATGGCTCAGCGAGAAGACCTCGACCTTTGATTTCAAAGGTCGTGTCTTAGATTTCCCGCTCAGGCAGTCTGACATATAAGTCCAAACAACAAAGTAAATAGGTTTGCATCTGCAGCCGTATAAATGTTTAATTAGACCCTAAATTTAGTTCTTCTACCTTTCATACTAAGTCCTGCCCATAGTATCTCGCTTACAGTTTAATTATGTAAGGGCAAGAAAGTTACGGTAGATGCTTAAGTTGTACGAGTAAACAGCTGAAAACACTATCAAATAGTTAATACACTTGACTATTATTAGTTTTTATTTAAATAAAAATTTTATTTGTTAATTTGCTCAAAATTGAAAGGCGATAGGCCTAATGAGAGCGGCCTAACGCACATCGGCTGCCTCTGATCTTCTGTCATTATTGTAACCAAAGATTAAGCGTGCAAGGCCAGGAACTCAAATAAGGTGGTACGTTCAAAAATTGGTTTAGGCTTACCAAAAGCAGTTTTTCGTACTTTCGTTATGCGGCAGAAACCAGGATACCAGACGAGTCGTGCTCGTTAATGCAAGATGGAGGGGTGAGGCTGACAGTTTCATCTGATAAAATATGGTGCTGTCGTATCGGTGTTAAGGATGCGTGATTGGCTGGTGGTTACCGTTTATTGGCTTTTCATTGGTTAATTGTCGTTAGAAAATTATAAAGGTACATTCTCAGGGGGGGAAAGGAAGGGATACGGAAGTGAAACAGTATAAACGCAGATTATTTGTATCCAAAACAAATTTGGCCCTAATTTAGACAGATCGACATATGAGATACTATATAACACTTGAGACCGCACAGAGCAAAGCGATATGGCTCGGAAAGTCTGTGAACAGACTAGCACCGCGTGTTCTGCTTAGTGTTTTTTTTTTTAATTTATTTTAGCCATGCCCACATGGTTTCTACGCCGAGTTGTCATCCTTTTTGCTCCCCATCAACACGTTCTTCTGCTGGCAATTTGTTGAAGCGCTTAAGCTATATACCGTATTGTTGGCCATATAAAACCGAATTTGTCTAATTATTGGGGCAAATAAATACTGCATTATTGTGCCCTTTCCTTCTCCCCTCCCCCAGTAGGCTCCTAAACCATGCGCAATGGTTGTTTGCCGTGGCGTCACCATGAGTTAGCCAATGACGAACGAGAACAACGGCTGTTTGGTCATCTGATTGGACTAGCCCAGTCACGTGATATCAGCGTCACAGCAAACAGTCATGGCGTGTGGTATAAAGAGCTACAAGGAAAGTAAAACGTTGGCTAAAATTTGACCCTAATGTATTAAATAAAATTAAGTAAAGGAAAGTAGAATGTCAAATAAATAAAAGTAAATAAAATGAAGATGTTGATGAGACGCTCCTACGAAGTTATCACTACTTCTACCGCAAGCCTGATATTGTTGCATTCTCCACGAAGAATCACATCGAGAATTCGACGGTCATACTGGTTGGTAGAACTGACGCATATCAGGACATCCCAAGTGTAATTTTAGCATTAAGCTCATTTAGCGATAAAAAAAATCAAAATCCTCCAAACTATAGTTGTCCTCAGTATTCTCACTACTCTAGTGGGGGGTTGAGGCTTATTTTTTTTTTTTTTTTTTTTAATTTCTTTGAGCCTTAAGTCAGCCGAAGCAACTTAATGCTTGTATGGCTGAACCGGCTCAATTTTGAACATTACCAGACTTTTAGAGAAGAAGAAATATCTGGTAAAGGGAGGTGCCAACCCAGGGATTCGATCCGGGAAACCTCCAATCATCGTAGGGGCCGAAAGATTATCCAGAATTGGCCAGAATAGTTGCCATAGCTGCTGAAGGAGCATGGTAGCCTCTCACACTACCCTGGCCGGCAGTCCTGGCGGGGACTTTGCCAAGGTCCCCTTTCCAGGGGTTCGACCAGATCCGCAAACCTCCAGCAACCAGGCTGAGCTCTCTCACAACTCAGCCACGATGACCACAATTGGCGCGTCAATAGCAAGTTCATTAGCACCAACCTCATTCACAGTGTAGTGGTCCGGGTTGCCACTGCGCCACACATTGCAGAGGTGTTAAACCAACCCCAAATCTAGACCTTTATAATACTATCCTGCAAAATAGTAAAAACCCCCGACAGGAGGACAGACTTATCGCCCAGTTGATGCGCGATAGGCCAGTGCCCTTAGGGGGCACCTACCCTAAAAATATTCCCAAATTTTTTGTTTTCTTTTTTAGGTTAGTTTGGTGCAGTAACATGTATTCTACATAGTACAACACTTTTTTTTTACATTAACCGAGACCTTTTATGGCTAAAAACAAATTTTTTACACAAGTTCCCATGTGTGGTAACTATAAAGTGAACCAAAATCAAACATCTTCACACTTTCGGTGTAGTTTAAAAAAAAAATCCCAAAATTTTGGCTATATAATTTTATAATATACGCAAATTGTGATTATATTATAAACTATAAAAAATTGTGGTATCAAAATTACCTTGGTTCACAACATAGCCCTATGTATACAGATTATTTCGAGCTCAATCTTGTTCATGTGGAACAATTTTTGCCGACGTTATCAAAGTAGCAATACAAAAGTGTAATAAAATCTACCAAAAATGTACCGCTACAGTACTACCACAAAAATAGACTAATTTAAAATTTAAAATATGTCCTGGACTCTTATTTCAACACACTTTAAGACTAAAAAAAATTATGACTATACGGCAATTACTCTAAAAGAAAAGAATTTCCAATGTTAGGCCTCAGTCTAGGGTAGGTACCCCCCCTTAATGACGGCGTCAACGTTACCATGGTTATCGTCGCTGCCTACACAAGGATGTTCAGGGTAAAGTCATGGCAGAATCGATTGGTTCTGCCGTTTCCTGATCTGAAAAGCCAGCAGGTTAAGCGAGGGAGTACCGAGGGAGTCGACATTACCCTGGTCATCTTCAATGCCTACGCAAGGATGACCAGGGTAATGTCATGGCTGAATCAATTGGTTCTGCGATATCCGGATCTGAAAAGGTCGGATGGTTAAGCAAGGAAGTGTCGAGGGATTCGACATTACCCTGGTCATCTCCAATGCCTACGCAAGGATGACCAGGTTAATGTCATGGCTGAATCAATTGTTTCTGCGATATCCGGATCTGAAAAGGTCAAAAGGTCGGATTGTTAAGCAAGGAAGTGTCGAGGGATTTGACATTACCCTGGTCATCTTCAATGCCTATGCAAGGATAACCAGGGTAATGTCATGGCTGAATCAATTGGTTCTGCGATATCCGGATCTGCAAAAGGTCAACAGGTCGGAAGGTTAAGCAAGGAAGTGTCGAGGGATTCGATATTACTCTGGTCATCCTCAATGCGTGAGCAAAAATGACCAGGGAATGTCACCCCTGATGCAATTGGTTCTGTGATTTCCAGTTCTGAAAGGTCAAAAGGTTAAGGTGAGAGAAATAACAATAACACTGAATTAAAAAAAGACTCAGGGTTAGGAGCCTGGTCAGCCCTAGCGTAGTGCTCAGAGAGACGACTTTATCGGTTGCCTCTCCTCGACTGTCTCCAGATCTGTGCCCAGTTCCTCGTATTTATACACGGGAGAACAATAGACCTCGCCTTAGGCTATTACGTCACGTGACCTGTTGTACTGCATAGAACCGGATCCTCCTGGTTGGGCCAGTAGGAGCCATTCATGCAGTCCTGTTGGCGCATGCTCAGTAAGCGCGTTTAGGCGCGGCTAATGAGCAGGTGCACAGACAGAATGCGTAACTGCAAGGCGCACCATGAAGTGTTGCTTCATGTGGCGTATTGCTATCATGTAAACAGCCGGTTACAAAGTTTATATAAAACAACTGCTGTCACAGGCTTTTAAATCTTGTGTCACTCAGTTCTCTGGACACTGCACCCGAACAGAAGTGTAACCAAATCAAATCATGAACTCCAGTCTGAACACTTCCTCAACATCACTATCCCACATCTTTTCATTAGCAACAAACAAAAGAAATATAACAAAGAGTGAAACAGGCATTGATTCAAAAATAGGGGGCCTAAATCGTTAACCCCACTATTCCCCTTTTGGAAAAGAAACAGCTACAAGTATAGTGGTCAATCCAAACAAACTGGTATCATCAGATGACTTTGGTAGCGCACTCACAAGTAGATAATAAACTAGGTCGTAACGTGCACTGCAACTTTAGTTAGGTCCCCGTGGGCTGTAAACAGTGTGAGCAAACACAGTCGAGTGGTTGATTAACACAACTTGAACACCAGTCGTACCCGAACGACTGACTGAAAAACTGACTGATGATGCGAATGAACCAGGAAGAAGGGTAAAAGCCTTCAGGATCAGCTGACTTGTACATTCCCGGAAAACCTGGTAATGACCAAAATATAATTCTGACTCATTTATAACTGGCTGCTTTGATTTTCCTAAAGAAATATAGTATTATATATTTCCCAAATGTTTCATTAGTCACCGTTCAGAACACAGTGTAAGTGAAACGTAGACATGCTAAGTCAAAATTTGTTAGGAATCGAGCATTTGTGCAGACCTTTACGTTACAATCTGCCTTCTCTTGCCTCATGATAACACAGGCGGCAATTCAGGCAATACGGGGTTTAGCTTTAGCAGTGTCAGGATGACTGTCCGAACCCTCTGCACCATGGTTTCGTGCTTCAACAGGTAAAACAGAAATTCAGCACTCTGGTAATTATCGTGAAAACATATACTGAAATAATTAGTAACTAAACTGACCACATTGTTAATCCTTGCACAACGTCACATACGAGTTTTAAACAAATGGATGTTCCTGGGCACAAAGAGGGTCCCACAATTTCATAAAATGCACAACAAAAATTAAATTTTCGAAACCAATAGTTATTTTCTGGGTCACGAAAATTTCGAAAACCAGCACAAAAATGACACACACATTTTCAAAAGCACGGCTAGACTTGCCGCCATCTTGGAGCAATCAAAAAACTTTTTGATGACTCCAAGATGGCGGCAAGTCTAGGTAGCCGTGCTTTAGAAAATTTGTGTGTTATTTTTGTGCTGGTTTTCCAGTTTTTGGTAACCAAGAAAGTAACTATTGCTTTCGAAAATTAAAATTTTGTTGTGCATTTGATGAAGTTGTGGGACTGACTCTCTGTGTATCCAGGAACAGCTATTTGTTTAAAACTTCTCATCTCTACAAAGTGTACAAAGTAATAGTTTTTCGAGGTAGCAGATGGGGTAGTTTTTATAATTTCAATGTGTGACACTCATAATAAAATTCGTATTTTTTTGCTTTCGTTTCGTACTTTCTTACCAATCCATATTGTAACGGACGATGTATTCGTTTTTTTCTGCAGTAAAATATACAGTTATCAAAATTTGCATCCGACATCATTTTTTCCCATCATTTTTCCCCCTTTCCTTCAATCATATCTCCACTCCAACTTCAGTGTCATCTCTCTTCCGTTCCGTTCCACCTCTTGCTTTTTTTGCTTTTCAAACAGTGACTATGTTAGGAAAAGAGGGGGGGGGGGGGGAAGCCCGACTTGGCATCGATGCATCGACGACTTGGGAGGCCCTCTGGTGAGTGGTGGTGTGGCGGTGGTGATACGATTACCCGAATCTGCATAATTTTGCTCTGCTTATACAATGGTGGTGCGCGTGGCACCTCGACAAAAGGAGAGACGACTCATCAGACGCGTCAGGAAAGGAGCGAATTCGAATCCAAAAGGCGAGGCAATACATCAAGATTAGGCGGAACAAAAGATTTCTCCAGACGACGCTGGTCTATGACGACACCTTAATGTCGGAGAATAGGCGGGAATCGCGAGGAGCGGGAAAGACCGAGTCAAACCGATGATGATGAAGAAGAAGTCAACGCCAAGAAAGAGTCAATTTCTTTAGATTTTTTTCGTCTTCCATCTTCTTCGGAAAAGCTGTCTCGTCACCAAATAATTCACGACGTCGCTTTTTAGGTCGCTCTCTCTCTCTCGCTCTCTCCTTTTTTCGGGGGGGGGGGAGGGGCATATTTTTAACAAATTATGCAAATCATTAAGTAAATAAAATACCACCGACTTCCCGCTCAGCGCAACTAAAAAAGAAAGAAAAAAAGAAAAATTCTCTAAAAAAATTTGGTAACCGAGACGCCCTTCTTACAAAACGTCTGGGAATCAGCCCACGGCACTTAAAACTGGAAGAAAAAAAAAACCTTATTTTGAATACACACTTTTTATTTAATTTATTTTTTGACGTGCATGCAAGTATAAGCGCTCGGTAAGAGCTTTAAATATGTTTTAACATACCTCGCATGTTCCAGTAGGGATTTCGCATTGGTAAGGTAAGCTGGTATTCACGGATGTGTTACGCCGTGTGTGTGTTCAGCTTATATTATTAAATTTTAAAAATTAGCTTTGAGAAAGGGAAACAAAAAAAAAAAAAGATTGCGTAATCCTCCAGTCGTTTCCAGTCTGGAACGAAGTCTGCGTGTCGCTTTCGGAATTAAGAGGGAACCTGCGTAATACCTGGTTTTGGGTTTTCAAAAGAGATTAATAAGGATGAAGTCATATTCAGAGGGTAATCCTGTACGCCAGTATTCATTCATTATTTTTAACGATTCGACACTTTTTAAAGGAGGACACATCGAGATGTTTCAATCAATTTGGGGTGAAAAAGTCCTGAGACCAAAGTTTTCCTTCCTTTGGTATATGATGACAGCACAGCACATGCTGGACGATGTTACTGGGGGGGGGGGGGGGGGGCCGATGATCAGTCGGCAAAACGATTGGCAACAAGAGGCTGCAGCGACCTAGTAGCAACTGGTCTTCTGTACATTTCCGCCACTTTCGAGCTACTTTCGCTTCATACTTCCAGTTTTTTTTAACTGCTTATGCATTTTATGCATAAAAGACGTTATTGGGATACCGTTGGAGAAAGCGAGAAAAAGGGGGTCGTGTCGTGACGTCTATAGGGAATATTGTCTAGTGACGTCACGTCCCACTTGAGTCGTTTATTTGAACGGATTAGTCGTATCACTTTTAGCCTCAAGATGACAATCGATTTGACATCTTTTTCGATGAGAACACGTGCCAGCAAATTGTAGGCTTTGTTATTGAACAGTTTGTGATGAAATCGTTTGCATATGAAGGGTTCTAGGTCTTTGATCAGGAATTTTTCCCAATCATGCGTCCGTAGGAAAAAGAAGTTGAACCGGAATTAACGAGATCGTTTCAGGTTTTGAAAACATCACACGGTAAACGGAGTCCTATCTGTCGTTCTTGTTTGGGCGAACTGATAAAAACAAAAATGGCGACTTCATTTCACGCTTCGCTGGTAAGTGTCCCAGTATTCCACGCATATTGACAATTCGGGTAGTTATGTCGAAGAAATAGTGGTTCATGCTAATAGGGGAATTATTGTATAATCGATTATTTAGTGTAACAGTTAAGAGTTGTGAGTCCACTTCGGGATAGTGTACTATACGAGCGTTGCTGTAGTACGGAGGGGCCCGGTACGTTGACGGATTCTACGCATATTGACAAATTCGGGTAGGTATGTTATAGCCTCGTCGAGGCCTGGTGCTTAAGATTTATTGCGGCCCTCTTCCAAAGTCGGACTGGCGAGGAAAAAGGCGCCTGTGCCATTTGGAGGGATGAGAGGGATGACATGGGGCCAAGCCCTGGAAACTTTGTTTGTTTTAATATTCGGCTGTTATTTCCGGATACAGTATTCATTTTTAAAGCTTCTTGGCTTTATTTTAAGGATCGCTGTTAGGTTGCTTTTCACAGTTTTATTGAACCATTTTGTTGAGTGGAATGGGGGGGGGGAGAAAAGGAGAAAGAGAGAAAGAAGGAAGGATGGAGGGGGGGGCGATTTGTATCTGAAAGGAATAGTCACCAGCCGGAAAACAATCCAAATGGGCACTCATTCTTCAGTGGAGGAAGAAAACTACCCAGAAATGTGGCAACCAAAGGGCGCCAGTGCCATGGCACAATGGCCAGTCCGAGCCTGCCCTCACCCCCCTCCAGTCCCGCAATAAAAAATTTCCGTTTTTTTAACAATAACTTTTTTTCGTAAAAACAGTAAAAGTAAATTTTTTAATATTTAAAAAAGTCCATTGTTTTATTTTTCCTGTGAGGCATCCTTGAGGCCCTTTTTCGGTCTGTGGCCCGGCGCATCAGCACCCAAAGCACCCCCCCCCCTTCCTTAATCCGGCCCTGGACATAATAAAGGTAGAATTCCAAATTCATTATACGATCACTTGTGATAGAAAAATAAACAATAGCGAACTTTGTCTTTCGTCTGTTAAGATAATCATATCAAAAACCAAAACTGGTAAAAGGGACCGGCAAGTTCAGAATGGTTCGGCCCTTCAACATTCGCCTAGTTAATCGCACCGGTTTATAGTTCGAAGGTTAAAATAAATGCCCCTCTCCAAACAAAAATCTACCTTGGTCGTGTTGCATGCCTGAATCTTCAGACCTATTTAGTAGACTTGTATTACTGGAACCTATGTCGCTCGTTCATTTCATTTAATAAGAGCGTAATCGGCGCATTGGTTGTGATGGTTTCGACGCTTAGCGATTGTGTCCTCCGTTCATCAATTGCCGCTTTACCTGTCCCAACTACTGCTACCCACTATGAGCCGTGAGCTCATGATTTTTAGCATAAGCAGTTATTGTATTTATTTAAATTCTTGTTTATATTTTTTATTCGTTTTTACTAATTTTTGGATGCTGAATGTAATGGTGAAAACAGTTTGACTTTATCTGGCACAGTTCCATGGATGATGGGCTCACCTGCCGGCCACTTCCGGCCACCTGTGGGCAACGTCCGTTCCATACTTCCGGTTTTTTGTATTATTCCGTTTTAACTAATCTTTGGACGCTGAATGTACAGGTGAAAACCGTTTGTCTTATCTGGTAACGTTGGATTGATCAATTTTTTTCGTTGCTTGTAGCATTATGTGTTTTCTGTGGGTGATCAAGGGCCACAATTTGGGCCAAAAATTAAATAATAGTCCTGTTTGAATGCTTTGCGGGTTCGTGTCTGTCAGGAGACATCCTGATTGACCAGGATAAAAAGAGTAGAATAAACAAAGTAAAAAAAATCGCTTTGATTTTATAAAGGTGACAGATTGTTTTTTTTTTTCCGTCTGTTATTGCCAACTAGTTTTACTGAGTGTGTGTGTGAATCATGTATTTACAAAGGAGGGGAAAGGGACAGCGCCCCTGCCCTTTTCGGAACTTGCCCTTTTTGTTTAAAAAATGGCCTTTTTGTGCAGCATTATTTTTGCTGGTGCGGTGGTGCCTGAGAAACAGCTTAAAGGCCTAATAAGGGCAAGAAAAAGGCCTGAAAAGAGCCAAATGGCTAAAAAAAAAAGGATAAAAGATAAGTAAAAAAGGCTAAGAAAGGGTAAAGAGATAGACAAAAAATCCGTAGGAAAAATTTCCATTAAATCCTAAAAAGGGCAAAAAAGGCTAATAGTCTGTAGGAAAAAATGTTCCCTTTCACTAAAAGTTGGTCCCTTTCTCTCGGGGGTTGGGATAGATTGGAATGAGCAAGCTGATTCTGCAGGGAAAGGAGCCATTTCTGGCCCTCTCGGAAGGGATCTCAACTTTGTTCCCTCGGACGCCTTTCCAACTCTGCGTCTGAGGTTACACGCTTTTTGGCAAACCTTGTGGGACAGACAGGACGGTAATAAATTAGAAGCTATTAAAGGCACTGTCGAGGAATGGCACTCGGCGTGTCGCAGCAGTCGCCATAAGGAGGTAGTGTTGGCCCGTTTGCGCATTGGTCACACCCGACTTACTCACTGTTTTCTTTTGCGGGGGGTTGACCCTCCTGAATGTTATTGGTGTCGACGGCCACTTACGGTCCGGCACTTCCTGTTGATTGTCGCCATCTTGATGGTGTTCGTCGTCGTTTCCATCTTCCACATGACATTGCCCGTCAATTGGGCGATAAGTCTGTCCTCCTGTCCGGTGTTTTTCAATTTTTGCAGGAGGTACAGATGTATGACAAGATTTAGATTAGGGGTTTTTAATAATATCTCTGTAATGACGTGGTGCAGTGGCAACTCGGACCACTGCACTGTGACTGAGGTTGGCGCTAATGGCCAAGTTGTCGACGCGCCAGTAAGCCTCAATTCCCCCGCCTCCCTCTCTGGGGTCTGAGCACGCTACTGTGTAAGCCAGTGTGCGTAAGTGTGTGTCAACCTGTTGTTTCTGGATAATTCCACCTGGTTTTTCAGGGAATCGATCCGTCAACGTTTTTTCTCATCTTTGCAATAAAAAAAAAACTTAATCTTCATAACTAATTTTATTGATTTACAAACTTGAATCCTAAGATAGGCGTGGAATTGCTGTGGAAAGTTTGAAACACGCCAGATTAGGGTTAAATACTAATCGGGCAGACGACAGAGAGAGAGAGAGGGCACGAGGAGCCTCTTTGTCCTGCTTCTCATCGCACACCACTAAAATCCAATGCCCTTAACAATGTAGAGTGTGACTATGCTGCCTTCAGTAAAAGCAGTTCTGGAAAAAAAAATCCGTACTGGTTAGCCGATTAAGTTTAGGATAATCGAGAAATTTCCTAACTGTCGCGACCAGCCATTTTTTCCACCCAGTCCTTGTGCGATTACGCTACTCGTGGAAACTCTTTTAAACTTGCTTCACAGGCGTCCAAGCTCGAGTACCGCAAACATTTCTTTTTCCATTAGGGTTTACCGCGCATGGAATGCCTTGCCGAGTGAGGTTGTTGAGGCGAGTTCGGTTGACCGATTTAAATTTTTATTAAATAAAATTTACCTCAGGACTTTTTTAAAGCGGCCAGAAATTGATCGCTCCACTTGTCCCTTGATTCCTGTCTGTTTTATCTTAGTTACCAGACCCCTTTCATGGACTGGAGTTAGCTGGTTCCCCCCCCCCCCCTTCCGACTCCAAACCGATAATGTGGTTAAACCTTTATTTATTTATTTATAAATACATCGGTAATATACCTGAGCTACACAACGTCTTTGCAATCGATTGGTTCACTCGTGCAGTTCTGTCTTTAAACAATATTAAATTTACTTCACTCCAATTTCAGTCCATTCACCCTTTAAGCTCTTCCCGCTGGGAGGTTGGTAAAACCTGCATGTTGCGTGTTCGGCGTGTTAGAAAAATAAACGCTTCACCGTGTTAATTCAAATTACTTTTTTTTTTTGGGAACTACAGTATGTACCGGGTTTTTTTTTTCCGCTGTCGACACTCCCTCTTTCACCCCTCTCTCTCTCTCTTTCTCTCTCTAGCTATCTATCTATACACATAAAACCATTTTTTTTTACACGTTTCTAGACGAAATTGCAGCGAGTTTTGCCGTTTTCCCTGTTAGCTGGGTTTGGGGGCATTATTTCCCTACGGATGGTTTTTGCTGCTTCGTGAAGTACAGACGCCTACAGTAGGTGTAGGGGCGGTGAACTTAATTTTACGGTGCTGCAAAGCGGAAGATTTCATGTGGGAGTGACTGGAAGTCGAGGGGGAGGCGGGGTGTGGTTGGGAGGAAGGTGAGGGACGGGCGAGAGAACGGAAGGGACGAGGTTGGGGTGTGACGAGACGCTGAGGTGGTTTAAGGATTCTGTGCCGAGATCTGGGTGTGCAGTACTGATGCCAGGGTTATGCTGGCGTCACCAGGGCGTCAGAAAACGGTCATGGCCTATTATCGTCACCCGTTACGTCCAAAGACAGTAAAAAAAGACAAGGATTCCCAATGGTTCGACCTAAAAAAAAAATGGTTATGTGAACGGAAAGGAACTTAACAAGGATCACATGAAATCGAACAAAGAGTTAGAGAGAATAAGTGCGTGGTATACTGGATTGAAGAAATCGCGAACCAATTTTTGAGTGTGACGTTGTATTATCGTCGACTGTCTTCTTC